>OMKY01217208.1:0-11231 GCA_900302395.1 Bregmaceros cantori | reverse complement strand
GGAAAGAGCATGGACAACGGAGTGAAAAAGACAGATTGAGGGGCAGATGAAGCGAGAGCTAGAAATAGAGAGACACACACAGAAAAAGAGACAGAAATGGGGAATAGAGGGTAAGAGACAGAGGAGGGGCATTGTGAGAAAGAGAGACAGCGTGAGGCAGAGAGAAACATTGAGAGATACAGAGGTAGACAGACAGAGCCACAATTTGAGACGACAGGGAGACACAGTGGAGGGAGGGGGGGCGAGCGAGAGAGAGACAGCAAGAGTAAGATAGACAATAGACAGACATTAGAAGACAGAGAAAAACAGAGATAGACAGAGAGAGAGAGAGAGAGAGAGAGAGGCAGAGAACACTGACGTCACATAAAGCTGAAAATGAAAGATGGATGAGCTGATTTAAATGTGCTCCCCGAGACCACACTTGGCTGAAGGAAGACCTGACTTTATTAGTATGGGAGTGGGCACCGATTGACTGCACAGTGAAACCCAGAGGGGAGAGAGGGACAGAGGCAAGACGGAAACAGAGCAGGGGAGACACAGAGAGACAGACAGGGGTGATGGAGGAGTGTAATTGTGGAGAGAGAAGGATAAAGGGGTGCATCGAGGGAGAGAGCGAGAGAGCGAGAAAGAGAAACAGTAAAACTATCTTTTTTTGTGTCTCAGAAATTACCGTTGAATAGGTTTGAATGTAGACAGTTATGCGTCATGTACAGAGGTTCAATACAACACTGCCAATAGGAATAATATGTCTTTAAACTTGAACCATTGATTCAAACAATTCTTTGAATCAATGGTTTCACAAAACTTTGCATGCCTCTTAAATGTGTGATTATTGAATTTTGTTCTGACAGCTCTATATGACAAGTTAACTGATCTAAGAATTGTACATACACAACACAACATAGTACTTACAACCTTGTAAATGCTACACATACACGCACACAGCCCTTTTCACGCATGCTGACATCCTATCATACAAACACCATGGCAACTGGCTTTGTCTCTGCACATTCAATAAGGACAAGGTCTCACTCACTCGCGCACACACACACCAGACAGACACCCCATGACACCCTATAGACATCACGTCACCTACACACATGTACCCTCCTTAATGTACAACGCTCACTGGCACAACACATCCACTTGGCTTTGGATCTACAGATGCACACACACACACGTACACCAGAGAAGGGACCTTGACATTAGTGATAGGACAGAGCTGACAGTGCAGTCATTATTCCTTCATCGCGGCTCTGGCACCCCCAGACTTATTGGTTGGGGTTTTGCAAGCCTTGTCCCTGGAGGAGGATGGAAATGGAAATGGAGTCAAGGTGGAGATTGTGGTATCAAGCGGTCCCTGATTAGTGAGTAGGAGCCTTGATACTGCTAGGGATCCAATTATAGAGATGTATAGGTCCCGATTAGAGGTGTCAAAAAAATAATTGTATAATCGATGAAATTGTATCAGAGAACTCAGACCTAGATTAGAAACTAAACCCCTCCTGGATTATATTGTTAACAAAAATGGGCAGAAATGTCATATGGAATCTACATCATGCAATCTACTATGTTCTTCATGTAAAACTTTCCTAAAGTGCAAATAAATAAATTAATGACATTAATTGATTTGATTACGCAATGCAGATTCATGATGGGAAATCAGGCAAAACGATGATTACATATACTTTACATTCAAAATAATCTCAAATGTAAGGAAATCACCTTTTATGGGGAATTGAATCTCTCATGATTAACATGAATCATTAAAACAATAACAGCTGGTGTGGTTCGTTTGGGTGCTTGTGAACACAATACATGAATTGTCAATTGCACTGAGAACGCAATCCAAGCCATATCCAACCCAATTACAGGAAAATTAATAAATCATGTTACACATTATGCTGTATGCATATGTAGCAGGGTATACAAGCGAAGCACAAAACTTGCTGTACTTGTTATCCAAAGCTGCCCCCCCCCTACTTTCTCCCCCTTCAGGAGTCCAATGAGTCACATCTTAAATGAAAACATTAACCACATGCATATTGCAAATACATGTTTTTACATTAACACAGCTAACACATAATTGCCATTATTATAACATAAGTGTCTTCTTACATACATGAAGAAAAGCCACCGTGTCTTCAAGTGGCCAAGTGAAACAATATATTGCATCCAGGTAGATTTATATTATTGTGTGTTGAAGTGTATTTGTTGGGTTGGTATCTATAATTCACTCCTACTACCATAGACTACCATAAACTGGACAAATGTCATTATATAACCAAAACGCAGAGCGCCTGCCGCCACATGTTGTTAGCACGGTAGCTTTTGAACGGATGCCTGGATTTCTCTCAGATTTGGTGTGTTAATGCTGTAGGGTAAGCCAACAATTGCAAGATGGCTGAATTGAAGGTGGCCAAATTTTAGTTTGGTCCATAACTTCTGACCGGGTGGATGGATTTGTCCCAAATTTCTTTAGCTTTGTTTTCACAATTGTTCTTTGGTTTTAAGAAGCAAGATTTTGGAATCTTGCTTCCAAATTTTAATAATAAAATGCATTAGGTCTAGTTAAATTTAATAACTCAAAGTTACAATTTACAAGGCACAGTTTACCTGCGGCAAAATTTTAACTATAAGGAAATAAATTCTAGCAAGACATTTCATAGATAAACTTGATAATTGTTTATTGGTTACTTAATGAGTTTTTCTCTCTGTCTCTATTTATGTTTTACACTAAAAGGGTGAATCAACGTCGTGTTGCCGATGCGTGGACGATGCGCTAGATGTGCGATGCGTGGATGATGCGTTGTTTCTGGTTCGCCAGGCTAGAAGCGTGTTTTTTTTTTTTTTTTTTTTAATACCGCGGTAATACCGGTTACCGCGGTAATTTTGGTCACGATAACCGTGACTGTAAAATTTCATACCGTGACACCCCTAGCCGGCCCCCTATATTTTGCGGGTAAACTCGTGTATATAGTGACATCACATTTGGCCAGAAGTGTTTTCTCAGTGGTGTCAGTGAATTGGTTTCTAGGGAGGCCCTGGGGGCAGTGGTGAACAGGTTATCACCGCAGGGTCCTTCAAAGGCATTTACGGAATACTTTAGTAATGAAGAATTTCAACAGTTTCCATTCCAATGAATGATGGCATCAGTAGTGACACCATGTTTGGTCAGAAGTGGTTGGCACTATCCAGAGATGGAGGGAGTACCACTCAATTGAGTAGATTTCAAATATTGAAACACCAAAATATGACGGCGGACAGATATTGCATGAAACTTCAACAGAAACATAAACTCTCTGGACTTGAAATGTTATCCTTATACCCAAACTAAGAACATGCACACTATTTCAACGTTGCTTTGGCAAGGAACCATACGTTTGTCACGGGTCAATAAACAATTGAGGAAGTGGCCCAGAGAGAGAAGACAGAGAGAGGTTTAATACCGTTTTATTATTTACAAACAAAGGTATCTTCAAAATAGATCAACAATTTAATTACAGATGTCAGGTCTCGTCCATGCGATCATCGTCGATGTAACTACTTAGCTCAGAGTCCATCGGGACCGGATCGGGCGCAGGCGGAGGCTGCGGGAGGTCGCGCTGCACATGGGAGAGAGCAGGACCAGGTGAGCATAAAATGCCAAGCGATGAACAGCTATCCAATTTGATCTCATCGAGGTATCGAAGCGTGACGTCCTCAGTCATGAACTAACCTGGTCTGAGAAAATGGGGCTGCGTCTCTCCGGGTTCAGACGTGGCCTTATAAGGAGGCGGACTGAATAGCGCTGATGGCTGGCTGCTGGCGGGGATGGTGTCTCCGCGGCCGATGGGGCGCCCGCGGACGAACCGCGCCGTCAGTCCAGCTGACCCGTCTGACTTGTGACAACGTCACCTAAGAGTAAGAAATTGGCCGATTTAATAACACCCTGGCAGTAAATAGAATAGTGCGGATTGCCCTAATGTGGGCCATTGTTTAATGTGGGACACCTAAGTTCCAGTGGCTCTTGCTCCTCCCTAAACTATGGCAGTGGAACTATTTTACAAGCAAAGCTCTGCTATCAAATAATGAATAAAATAAAACAAATATCGGTTTCAACTGTTTACTACTGTTTCCTTTTTTTGGCAACTGACATCGAGGCTGTGTATGTGTCCTGAAAAAAACGACAGAAAAAATCAGACATTGATAAAAGAGGAGAAAACATACAAAGATGTGCAGAGAGTGATTGGCTGATCTCCAAAGCATTGAAATGGGAGCAAAAAACTGAAAAAACACTGATGTAAAAGACAGACAACTCCTCAAATGAATTGACGAATAGCCAAACTGGCAAAGACTCCAATGATTGGCTCCAAGAGGATCAAGCAAGACCTACAGTTAACTGTGAGTGCCTGTACAATCCGAAGATGTCTTTGTGAAGTCTACCTTACCCGCAAGATTCTTCTTTTTGGGAGTCTAAGGGTCACAGACAGTATGTCAAACACCCTGTAAACCAAATTCAAGCCACAGTACTCAGTGAAGACAACTAAGCATGGTGGGGCAAGCATACTATATCCCCAAAGCGTATATGTTAATTAAAATACAATTTGTTTAAGGAATTTACACATTTTTCTAAAGGTCTGCTATTTTTTGAGCACAACTGTACCTGCCCTTGACATGGTGTGAAATGCCAAATGTTAACTTCCAACAGAGACGTTTTGCAAGCCAATAATCCCACTATTATCCCCACCTCACCACATATTGAGGTCTGTTGGCGTGACCCTCTTGCCCATGTGCATGAGCTTAACCACCCTGCCGTTTCCAGAAGACACACTTTCACGGAAATGCAAGTGTGCACAAATAGATATCGGAATCAGAATACTCAATTCATCCCATAATGGTCAGTCAGCAGGGTATGTAGTAACAGAGCAATAATAGTAAATAGGTAATGAGCAACATAAGGCAAGACTGGAACGTGGATACACAGTGCGTATGGTGGATTGCCCTAATTAGTGCCGTTTTTTCCAGCTTCCTAATGTGGGTCAGTCAGTTGCCTAATGTGATACAATGAAATGTAGTGTTGAACAGTTCAACTTAATGTTGACACATTCCCATAGTTTGCTTTTACCATAGTTTCATTGACATTCATTAGTTTAGGGAGGAGCCAGAGGCACTTGAACTTAGGTGTCCCATATTAGCCACTGGCCGATTTTTGGGCAATCCACCCTAATAACATAATAATTAGGGGTCCTGGAGAAAATGGATAAAAATGGGGAACGAGATTGTGACATCAGACGAGGAAGCCTGCTGCCATTTCAGGTGGAGCGCGCCGCTGCTCTTCCGCCTTGTGACACGCGGGAATCCTCACGTGTGAGCGTGCACACACACACAAACACATCAAAACACACAGCGAAGTAGCCCGCGTTGATAAGTGCACGTGTGTGCATGCCCCGCTGCTGGCCGCGGTCGTGCACGTGTAGAGAATCCAGTGGACCGTGGTGTACACGCGCGCCTATACACGTGCACGACTGTGCCCAGCAACGGAGTGTGCTTATCAAAGCGGGCTGCTTCGCTGTGTGTGTTGATGTGTGTGCGTGTGTGTGTATTTGTGTGTATGTGTGTGCGGCGGGATTTGCGAGGTCTCTGTAACGAGTATGAACTTGAATATTTCTTTTATATTCTCGATACAGACCATTTCTACCACCCATCTACTTTTTGTTTGTTCATGTTTAAATTGAGGTGTGTATCAACAGTGCACATTTGATGCAAGTGTCAACCTTCGGTGGTGTCCACGAATGCTCAGATGCGCGTGCGTGATTGCGTGCATACTTGTGCAGGTGCACGCAGCCGCAGCAGTCGACATGCGAGTGGGGGAGGCTGCTCCTACAACGTATAATGAGTTCCTCCCAAGGACGCATCGCGTTGGTTGCGATGCGTTTTGGAAGCGGACTCGAACGTTATCGCTCGTCCCCAATAGACCAGAAAAAAGATTGTATCGTTAGCTGTTGTATTGATATATCAATACAAAATCGATATTATTTACACCCCTAATAATAATAGCATTGCTACTCCAGCCACTTGCAATTAATTCAGTCAGAAGAAGCAAACAAAAAATATCAAGAAAAGAAATTCCCCTCGCATTTTCTCATTTTATTGATAGTGTTAGTGTGAAAGGGGGATGCGAGGGCAGCGACGAGCGGACGTGCAGTTTATGACCGTGAGCGGAAGCGATCTCATGGCCACTGCATTTGCTGTGTTCAAAGCCACAGCTAGAAGACTATGTATGAGGCTGTCTTGGAGCAGTGGTCTTACTTGCTGCGCCACGGGGTCAGCCTTTCAACGTTTCAAAAATTTTCAAAACAACATTTTACTGTAAACAAAGACATTTAAAGATGAGGTGACATCAAAAATCAAAATTCATTGTTTCTGTGTTTATAGTGAGCATGGAGAGTCATAGTAGACCATTTAAAACTGTATTTTTGTTGTTTTGCGACTTTAAATATTGTGCTTTACAATATTTGCCTAAAGTGGGCATTCTGAGGTTCTCTTAGATCTCTATTCGTTTTGAAATCGTTAACGACCAGGGCTCTGAACCATTTCAAGGGACGAAAGCGAAAATTTATGAAATTTTACGAGGAGCCGAAACGGAAATTAAAAAAGATTTCTTTTTGTGTGTTCCGTGTTCTGTTTCAGTTCTGTTTCAGTTCCTAATGGCGTTAACACAGTTGCACTGAAGTTTTAAAGTCCACCAAACATATTTTGTATGAACTATATTTAAACTTAACATTGCACAATATAAGGAACGAACAAAATGTTCGTTCCAAACCAGTTCCATATTTTGGTGGTGGAGCGGTTCCGAGAACGAAAATGTTAAACAGAGACCTGCCTGAACCGTTCGGAACGGAACATTTTAAAAATAATTTCGTTTTCAAGCCCTGATCACAACTTTCTGCTGCAATAAACATTCTGTTGACGTCATGTATACGTATTATCAGCCCTTACACTATTAGGGTAGAACAGCGTCAAACTATTTCAACTAATGACCAAAACTCGATATGGCATGCTGGGCCTATTAACACAGCCTACAATAATATGCATACAAACAATGGAAATATTACACATGCACGTATGTAAGCGAATGTTTGTGTTGTGTATTGTACTACCACCCAATGAAGCAGCCATTTGGCGGTGTGGCGCGGTCCTCCCAAAATCCTACATTCAACAAAGGAGTGTGTTACCCCCTATAAAATAGATTCAAACATTAGCGTAGATGAACTCTGGCTCTTCCCACAAGGTAAGCCAGCAGGGGTGCTCCCGTGCTCACATCGCCCCCGCGGGGGGCAGGCTGGCCGCGGCCGCTCACTCTCTGAAGCGGGTGAGAGGTCCACCGAATTGGCCCATGCCATCCCATATCTGACTATGCAAAAAAAAAAAATCAATTCATACATACAGGGTGTCATCTCAACTTTAAAGTATAGATTTTAAATAATATCAAATAAACTATGAATGTAAAGTTAGGGCTGCAACTTAGAATTATTTTAATAATGGATTATTTTAAAAAATCGATTAGATGCTGCGCTGTTTGACATTTTGTGTCAAATATATGAGTGTGAAATGGTCAACAAAGACCCTGCAGGAATATGGTTTGGTGTCATGTGTTCTCGAGGAATGCCTTTTAAAGGTCACATGAGCGTCACAGCTGCCTCTAATGAGAAAGTAGGCCAAGTCAATGGCTGTGTCCGAAATCGTTCCCTATCCCCTAACCCCCATGTAAGTGCACTCACTTATCGTGCACTCAACAGCAACGGTTGAGATTTCGGACACTAGAGTTGGGTTCATTGAAAAGTGTTATAAAATATAATTATAAAAATTATAAATATATAATTATAACATTCAACAATCATCACAAAAAGTCCAAAGTATTTACATACATAACTATTTGCCATAGGTCACTATTCACTCCCGCCGCACCATTTTTTTTAAATTTTAGGTCATTTTTAAAACGTCTCACAATGCATTATGGGTTATATTGCTCCGTCTAGGGTACATCCGATGCTCACTGCTTTTTGCAGTGAATTGTGGGATACACTATATAGGGTACATGGAGAATTCGGACACCCCTACAAAATGGCGTGGGCCCCATATAGTGCACTATATGGGGGATAGGGAGCGATTTCGGACACAGCCATTGTATTGTGTTTGCACAACAATAATTAGGGCTGCATATATTGAATATATTTAAATGATTTATCAAGTAATCGGATAAAACATGCTTTGCTAAGCTAAAGTCCACAATTTTGATTATGTTAGAATTTTGATATGGCTGAGTGCTAACAGTGTTCCAATACATATAAAAACAACACATGCAAAATATTTTTCCAATACGTGATAATGAGAAGATAATGTAGTACGAGGCCGCCCCCTCGTGGAGGAGCTGGGGAATAGATCGAACCAGATCGGCAATAGCTGAGCTCAGCCAATGCCAAGCTTCGTTCTGACTCTATTTAAGAGCCGTGCCGGCGCATTGCAGGGCACCAACGGTGTCGGCTCAGAATGCACTGCGCTGTGCATTCATTACACTAAGTTACAACGAGAACATAAGTTCCAATGAAAGCCATCAGTTTCTGTGAAAACTGACGGCCTTAATGGAACATGATGAATCGTTAGAATGCTATTGGCATTAGCATTTTAGCATGTTAGCATTAGCATATTAGAATTAGCATATTAGCATTGTGTGTTAGCATTAACATAAGGATGTTAGCATATCAGCATTAACATGTTGTCATTAACATTGTGTGTGTGTGTGTGTGCAGAGCAATTGAAGTCCATATTAACTATCAAACTGGGCAAGGTAAAACTCATCACCTTTACCACATAAACTGATATGAGTGATCATTTTAAAAGCAACAGATCACAACAATACGGTTTCTTGTGTACTGTCAACAGTTTACAACATCACCTGGTACCTACATAAACAAACCCAACTCATGATTGCACATAATTGTTGTGAAGTGTTAACAAATATTCACGTTGCAATGGAATGGATAGTGGTGGACAGATTGGCTGTGCAACTCTTGGACAGTGCCAAACTGCACAAGACCACGATCAACCGAAATGACTTGATGCGAGCAATTTATTGACGGTAAGCATTGCTCGTTTGAGATGCACCAGCTGCATATTGAATAAGATTGTATGTCTCTCGGGGTCTGCGTTGGCCGAGTGGTTATGGACACCGCACCTAACGCGACCCCATTCATGTTAGTGGCACTGTGTCTACAGCAGCGTCCGCAGTGTCGCGAGTTCGACTACGCTTGTCGACTTGTCTGCAATGTGTACCCCCGATCTCTTCAACCCAGTTTCCGACTAATCCTATCCAATAAGATGGAAAAATGGCGCTGACGCCGGAAAAAAAAAAAAAAATTAAAGATTGTATGTCTCTCAAAGAAATCAGCGACCCATGCTGCATTATCATGTGAGGTGCTTTTGAAATTCTTGGGATTGCTCAAGAATTTTGAGCTACCCCTTGGCTACGCCTCTGGGAAACAGTTTCACAAAATACATTAAAAAAATGTTAAATGGAGTGTTCTCAGTCAAGTTATATAACATTCTACAAGTAGCAAGTTGCCGCCTCAATAGCGGCAGCATATACCTCCACCTATGATTGAATGAATGAATGGTTTCAGCCCCACCGACAACACATGTTTCACAGCAGTGCATCAATACCTCCTAGTCTAAATTGGGTCCGAAACAAAAACACTTTTGGGCCATTCCTATGACCCTATTACACATACTACATTGCAGTCAGCATAACTACTATCCATAAGCAATTCCTCGTCATCATATGTTCCCGACTTACTCTTCCATATACTTAATTTTTTATTCCTTTTTTTAAAAAACGTATTTATGTTTCTACTTTGCTTTACTTCATTCGCCATACTTTTCCACAGAGTCACCCTTTCTTTTCTTAAAGTTCAGGAGTCCCCTTAGAATGTATCCTCCCTCCCTTTCTTCAAACATTCCCTGTATGTTTTTTTGCTCAAGCACCCCTAAACTACCCCTTGGCTACGCCTCTGGGGAACAGTTTCACAAAATACATTTTAAAAAATGTTAAATGCAGTGTTCTCAGTCAAGTTATACAACATTCTACAAGTAGCAAGTTTCCGCCTCAATAGCGGAAGCATATACCACCACCTATGAATGGTTTATTTTGTATTTCAGCCCCACCGACAATGTGCAACATGTTTCACAGCAGTGCATCAATACTTCCTAGTCTAAATTGGGTCCGAAAGGGCAGCAGACAGAAGCCAAAGAGCTTATTTGCCCCGTCCCTAATTATCTATCTGTCCCTAATTATCACCACCTGGGGTCCGGGCCGAAGCCCGGTCCGCGAACTAGTGGCAACGGGCGCTGGATCGCCCGCCGCGGCAGCCGCCCTCCCATTGATGGGCTGTGCCCGCCGTCAAGCGACGGGGCATGCGACGGGCGCCGCCGGATAAGGGGAGGTCCGCGATCCACGCCCGACTCCTTTGGCCCACCCGATGCGCAACCGCATGCACGCTGGCACACGACTTGGGTTGTTGTGATCGGCGCGGGCGTCGCCTCCCGTCCGGTGGGGTTTGACCAACGTGTGTGTGAAGAAGGGAGGAAATAGTAGTAGAGTGTGTGTGGGTCTGTGTGTGTGTGAGAGAGATAGGGAGAGAGAGAGAGGCGGGGGAGAGCTAGAAAGCATGTGTGTGTGTGTGTGAGTGAGAGAGGGAGATATAGGGAGGGGGGTGGTCGAGAGACAGAGATGGGGAGATAGAGAGGGGGGGAGAAATAGAGAGAGTGTGTGTGTGTGTGTGTGTGAGAAAGAGAGAGAGAGATTGAGTGAGACTCACAAGCGGGGTTCAGTGGGTTACCCACACCTGTCTGCTTTTGATTTTGTGTGATGATTCTTGATTTTATGTTCATAATTTGGATGATGTAGTGCTGCCCAGTAGCTCAGTCGGTTAGGCAGAGCGCTGGAAAGCACACATATGCCTCAATGCCATGGCACGGTGAATTGGTGGTTTGAATCTCTCCACCGTCATATTTCCCTCATGTCTGCTCCGCATCTTCACCTGTTTCTGATAACCCTAATAATAAAGCTTGTAAAAAACAGCCTGAATGGGCGGGGGGGGGACAAAACATTGACAAAATTTGTTTTAGATTAATCTAGATTAATTTTGAAATGTATCTAGATTAATCTAGATTTTAAAAATGTATCTATGCCC
>OMKY01217204.1:0-10137 GCA_900302395.1 Bregmaceros cantori | reverse complement strand
CGTACTCATATATTACATTTTATTTTTTTCAAGAACTAGATAATTATAGTAATATGCTTCAGATTTTTAAAGTACAAATGCGAGAATGTCTTTGTAATAACTTAAATCTCAAGGGGAAACCTTGCGTTTAACTTTGAGTTTGAAGTGTTATTGCGTTATATCCCCTTGCGTTCATCGCTTCCATCACCGCAAGAGGGCGCTAGGACAAAACGTTATGTCTGGCGATTAGAATCATTCAAGTGAACCTTGAAGCCACAACAGCCTGTTGTTGTTGCTGTTGTTGCTGTTGTTGCTGTTGTTGCTGTTGTTATTGTTTTTGCTGCACACCATCTTTGTGCAGCAAAACGATGACACAGATAAGGTATAACACTTTTCATTTTTGCATAATGTGTGTATTTTAAGATTTCTCCACTCAGAACCCCTTTTACAAACAACACAACAACACACGAGCATCAAAAATAATCATGGATCCCCTTCATCATGCGAATCATTTATTCAAGCACCTTCCCTCTGGCAGAAGGTTCATGTCATGGGGAAAACAAATCCCTCAGCTGTACGGTTGCTTAACTCCTCATCTTTGTGCTCCCCACCGTTATGCGTTGTCGCCTTTTCGCGTCCTGTCTCTGTCTGAAGTGCTCTGCCTTTACACGTTTCTTTTTTTTGTCTCATGTATTGTTGTGTACTGTGTGGTATTTGTATACTATTGTATACTGTGTGGGTGTATTGTTGCAGCCTCAAACACACCGTGAATCTAATCCCACCGGCCTAGCCGTGTGGGAATAAAAATAACTTAACTGATATCCCACAGAAACCACCAGACCTCCAATGCACAGTCACACACTGTCAGAAAATCCACCTGCAAGGACTATGGGTGAAAAGGTACTCCAGCTAAATTGTATATAACCATCTCCTTGTTTTTCATGAAATTTCAATGGGTAGTTTATTTTTTGGGCACAAGCGCCATTTTTCATTCTTTATTTGAGAGATAGTGATATGATTAAATCGGAAACTGGGGATAAAGTGACATTGCAGAAAAGCCAGAGCGGGGATGAGAACCCGTGGCCAGGGCTCCGAACCAGTTCAAGGAACGAAAACGAAAACGGAAAAAGAACAGAATTTTATGGGGGGGATCTGAAACGGAAACGTAAAACAATTTCTTCAACTGTTCCGGAACAGAAACGAAATTATGAGATCCACAAAAACGGTTAAAAACGTTTTTTTTTGTTCTCTATATATTTGAACATATCCTATGTCTGGGAGACTATTTCTGGTTGTCCATCCATCCAACTTTCACTGTCAGTCATCAAGCCCCATGTATCTGGGGCTCCACGTTGTGGACAGACGAGGAAGCGAATGTAATGGTGTTAATACAGTTACACTGAAGTTTGAAAATCCCCAAAAATATTCTGTATAAACTATAACTAAACTTAACATTGCACACTATAAGGAACTTTAAGGACGAACAAAATGTTTGCGTTCCGAACCGGTTCAGGAACCATATTTTGGTTGCGGAACAGTTCCGAGAACAAAAACGTTAAACATAGGACTGCCTGAAATGAAAATCGTTTTCAAGCCCTGCCCGTGGCTCTGCTCGACCTATGATCTGGGGGGGCATGCTCTATAACCACCATGCCCCTGAATGACTAGTCTTTTTTAATAAACTCATTCAGACAGGACACCAACTATTGACGTGCCTTGAGCGCGGGCATGTCCTAAATTGCAGCATCATGATTCGGCCAGCAGCTGCAGGTGACACCGGGTACAGAAATGGATTGGTCCGTCTTCAAGGTCACTGGAAGGTGGGTGAGGCTCGTATGGCAGCATATATTACCTCTGATGTTGGAGATCAATGCTTCTCAGGGCCGGAAAGGAATCAATGCCCCCCGGAAAAGAAACACTAAATATCCACCGCTGTTAGCGACCACAAGCTGATGTGCTGTAAACGCGGTGGTGGAACAGGTCACAACATTCACGATTCAGTATGAATGAATTGAATGAATGAATTTTCTTTAAGGACAGATGCACATGACCATTACACATTTATGCATGCAAAGATGGATGTATAACATTTCAACTGTATGCCCAATGACCCACTAGCCTATAGCAAGCCAGAACCAACTAATCGTCCACGCATCGCACACGGCTAGAACGAACATTGGCTCTGGTGTCGAGCTAGTCAACAAATCAGATTATTAACAATCATATGGGCAGAGTTTGGTATGTTACGTGACTAAGAAGCGTCAATTGCTCCGCCTACTGTGCTGTGATTGGATAACTTTGATTTAAAAAACTATATACTACTCCTCCCCTCTCCACCACACCTCTCCTCATACGCTCGACACCAGACCCAATGTTCGTTCTAGTGCGACGCGTGGATGATTAGTTGGTTCTGGGTTGCCAGGCTAGCGACCCACACGGTCATCATTGATTTAAGGTAAAAAAAAGGATGGGATTGCCGCCTTGCTGTTCGAAAATAAAGTCTTCGGTGATGCGGTTGAAGGCAGTGTGCATCAGTATTGTTTTATTTTGGGACCACATTCCATTCTCATGTTCCTGTACCTCAGTTTTGAGTTTCTTGTTTCTTGTTAAGGATTGTATGAAAAAAAATACTGATTTAAAAACTGGAAAATTGTTCACTAAGTAAGCCTAAGACAGCTGACTAAGTAATGCAATGTTTATCGGACCCAACTACCTTTATATGTTTACGTAATATGAATCAATGAAATGGAAGTATTAGGAGAGTGCAACTCTCCGCCAGGTCATGGGGTCACCGTCTAACAAACCAAGTCATATTAATTCAAGGAATCGGAAAAAAATCCTTCAAGGCACAGTGGCAGGTGGAAGGAGGCGTGGAAGACAGAGAAAGCCATGGGAAGATAACATCAAGGAGTGGACAAGTTGCAGGCTGAGTGACATCATGCAAGTGGCTGAGGACAGAGAGCGATGGAGACAGGTGGTTGCAAAGTATTCAGTGGCGCCCCAACGGTCAGCTAGACTATGGGAGTGAGGATGATGATGATAATGATGATGATGCGTTGCGTTTTCCTGAGTGATTGACAGGAGTAACTGTGGCTGTGTCTTAATTTTCCGCAAATGTATGATTTAATATATATGCAGACATTTATGTTCTTAGTCATATGCATTAATAGAACCATTAATTATATTATTAATTTATTATCTATTATTCATTTAGCGATTCTAAGTATTTAAATAGTAAAGATTTTCTTGACAATAACAACTACTATATTGATAATAGCAAGTATTTATTCATAATGGTACCTAGAAAGTTAGGAGTTGGACCTTAACCAAGTATAAACAAGGATTAGGGATATTATGAGTGAGTTTATTGCAAACTTTGGCCATTGGGAATAATTTGATATAAAATGCCACAGACAGACAGAGGTCCACCGAGACATTTATTCATCCAGAAATACATAAAACTGACAAAATAACGGCAGTAGAAGTCACAATCCTATGCCACACTGTGCAACATCCCCAGATGTACAGTTCAGCAGATTGTGGAAGCAAATTAGTTCAGACAATTTATTCAGATTCAGACATTGCCAAGAAAATGAGCTGTGGTCGGGCAAACACATCAACCATCACAACAGAGGTTCTGGCCTGATATTAGGCAATATTCAGTGCCCTCAGTGCTAAAAGCTCTGCTTCTACTGCATTCAACGAGGTACATAGACAGTGTTGTATCAACTGGGCTGAACCTATACGTTAGAATGAATAAATGCTATGCCTCGTCACGGCCCCAGACTGCTTTGCGACTGACCATCCCACATTAGAAAGTTCCACAAAATGGCCCACATTAGGGCAATCCCCCCTATCTATTTAGCAGTCGTAATGACTGTATGCCTCTAATTTGTAATGCTGCCCTGTTCATGTACTTCGGTGGGTACAGTTGATAGATGTCAATGTTACGTTGGGTTTGGCCAGCCAGACTATGCCAGATCTATCCAGTGGACAGTCAAAACTGATATTGTGGCAAGAGGCAAGCACTCATTATGAGGCATTGACCACATAATGAGTGGTCCGATTTCTGTGTATCCCAGAAATTGGG
The DNA here is from genome assembly GCA_900302395.1 of Bregmaceros cantori. Taxonomy (NCBI): domain Eukaryota; kingdom Metazoa; phylum Chordata; class Actinopteri; order Gadiformes; family Bregmacerotidae; genus Bregmaceros; species Bregmaceros cantori. Next base: position 6,068 of record OMKY01217204.1, on the reverse strand, counting down.
TCAATTACTTCAAGGACCACAGTAAATGTTGCAGTGTTAAGTCAACACTTTAAGAGTTAAATTTAACACTGTGTCTGAGTGTATTTGGTCCTTATCAGATTTGGTGTTAAATGAACTCTTTCCATAGTGTTTAACTTAAAATCAATTTGAAATTGAGTAAAAAATTAACACTGGCTAACACTGTACAGCACCGCCGCCACATCCGTGAAGGGATGGCCGTCTGCATCTGCGCGGATGAAGGCCGCGAGAGCCTGCGACACGTGAGTCGGCAGCGCTACTGCGACCCAAACCCCTGGGGTCCGAGCTGAACCCCGGTCCGCGCTAATGGTCGGGTGACACATGAGTCACGATGCAATGAAAATGGCAGAGGACGAGGTGGGCGGGGGCTTTGGGCGGCGCTTTGTAGAGTCTAATTGACACAGCGCCTTGTAACTGCAAATTAACACCAACACTAGTAAATATCTAACTCCCTCCGTTGTTGTAATAACTCTGAAAGAGTCAATGAACTTTGACACTGCATATTTAACACTGCAAAATATACTGTGTAGGGCATAACTCCACGGTAATTACAGAGCAATAACCATTACTTCTCACACCCCCTTCCATTGAAATGTCATAATAGTGACATTCTTAGAAATCCTATCTGCATACAAATGTGTCCAAAATGTAAACTATCCCGTTAACACATTCAGTGAGGCAGGCTTCCATAGATGTCCTACATGAAACAAATACTTAATGTCAACGTCGTCAACGGACATATTAAAAAATGAAATTAAAAATTGGCGCAAGTGTCATTCTATTTTCCCGTGATGGGAGGCGATCTCACTGCACTGCATGTGCTGTGATCCAAACCACAGAAATGCGCGGGGAGCTGGCTTGGAACTGAGGTCTTACCTGCTGCTCCATGGAGCCAGCCCCAACAGACACATTTTTAGAACGTAGAACATTTGAATCACAATTTACGTTTTCTTTTTTTTTTTTTCAAGTAGAGATCATTGTTTTTACATTATAGGATGTTGTGTTCAGAGATCACCTGTGGAGATTATTTGGTGGACCTTCAAACAACATTACACCCCGACTTTTCATGGAATGAAAAGTCGGGGGGAGACATTGCAGAAAAGCCAGAGAGGGCATGCAAACCCGCGGTGCTGCTCGGCCTGTGGCCTGGGGAACGTACTCTCTAACCACTCTGCCACCACACACCCCCCAAAGAAAATTTGTTTAAAACAGGGCTCTGAACCGGTTTATGGAACGAAAATGAAAACCAAAAACGAACAGAAATTTACTGAATTTTACAAGGAAAAGGAAAAAGATTTCAACTGTTCCGGAACAGAAACGGAACATTATGAAATCCACAAAACCGGTTAAAAACGTTTTTTTTTTCTGTTCTCAATATATTTTAACATATCCTATGTCTGGGAGACTATTTCCGTCCACTTTCACTGTCAGTTATCAAGCCCCATGCATCTGGGGCTCCATCTTGTGGACAGACGAGGAAGTGAATGTAAGGGCGTTTTAAACTCGGTTTTCACGTTAATACAGTTGCACTGAAGTTTGAAAGTCAAATATATTTTGTATAAACTATATAAAAAACATAATATTTCACAAAATTAGGAACTTTAAGAACGAACAAGATTTTTGCGTTCCGAACCGGTTCAGGACCGATATTTTGGTGGCAGAACGGTTCAGAGAACGAAAACGTTAAAGATAGACCTGGCTGAACCGTTCAGAACGGAATGTTTGAAAAATAATTTTGTTTTCAAGCCCTGGTTTAAAATAATGCTTGCCACTGAAAGAGTTGAGTTCCCATACAAATCCTCGGTGTTGGCAACCAACTTAATGCCTGCAGAGCGGCAAAGAAACACTGATCTGTTTTGTCAAGTCGAAGCACGTCTGTTCAAGTCGTTTACATGCATGTTTGGTAGCTTCACGCGTGTGGTGAATATTAAAGGCTTCTGCTGCTTTCTAAATCCCAAAGGAGCCACCACATGTCACCAGCCAACCACAAGACGCTTGAGTCAAGTTCAATAGGCCTCGAGGCTTGAGAATACATATGGACGATGCTGAATATATCATACATGGAAATCAGCCTTGTGCCACTAGTAGCAGAATGTGCACCAACATCGGCAATCCTTCGCCATAGGCGCGGAACCAGTGTTGTTCTATTGGTCAGTAGGTTGATTCATGGCCATTCGTAGACGTTGGGAACGGTTCATGTGACCATAGATTTTTTTTAGGTTATTTTTTGGCCGCAAGCACCGTTTTTAATTCTTTTTTGAGAGTGATAGTGACAGGATTAAATCGGAAACTGGGATGGAGAGTTGGAGGGAGACATTGCAGAAACAGGCCCGTAGCCTGGGAGAGGTTTTGTCCAATTCTGCAAATCATCAGAACACTTACCTTCCCTATATGGAATGGCCCAAGCTGTGGAGCAGGAAGTAGAAACCGGTAGAGATGGCAAGTAACGAAGTACAAATACTTGAGTACTGTACTTAAGTAGAACTTTCAAGTATCTGTAGTTTTAGACATACTTTTTTCTATGAGTACTTTTTACTTCTACTCAGTAGATTTTTAACGAAAATGTCAGTATTTCTACTTACTTTTCACAAAACGGGGTCGTTACTTTTTTTCTTTTTCTTTTTTTCCTCAGCGACATGGTAGGACTACATGTGTAGCATGAATGAGTCAGTAGGGGGCGGTACTCGGTAATGCACTGAGTACAGGAGCAGTTAATACGTTGTTTTAATTTAGTCTCTGGGTGAGACCTTAAAACAATATTGCCTATGAAGTATTAAGGCAAATTTAGTTTTTGTACCTTGTACTTTATACTTTAAAAAATACCTTTGAGTACATTTTAGAGAATTTACTTTTTACTTTCAAAAATACTTTTTGAGTACTAAAGTAGATATTTGGATGACCACTTTGTAATCCTACTCAATCTATTTTTTGTTTCTGTATGTTATCCTTACTCGAGTAAGAAATCGGAGTACTTTTGCCATCTCTGGAAACCGGCATTGAGAGATAAACTTAACAGCGTATAACATACATGTCTTTGCTTCCCAATTCATTTCAGAATGTCAGAAACATAAAAAAAAACTACAACTCTTAAACCCTTTGTTCCACAGACGTTACACAAACACTTTGCAGCAGCACTGTTTGTCCTTCAGGGAGACATGCTATTGGAATATGTGGAAATGTGGTGGCCTTTGACTGGCTTTTCAGCAGTAGTTGAGGTTGAACAAAATATGTTTTTTTGCTCCCTCCATTTCCGTCAGCATTGAGCGCTGAAATAAAAGACACGGCGCGCATACATCATTGAAGCACTACTAAGTACCGACAACTTCCTTTTTTCGCTACCAACATCAGACTCTTGTTTTTTTATGAACACAAGAAAAGATGACCTCGTTCTGCACGGTGGCTTGCTCACACACACACACACACACACACACACACACACACACACACACTTGGAAGCTCGCACACTCTGGCACACACACAGCCACATGTGCCCGCTCTCATTATGCCTTGGCAAGGACACAGACGGAGCTTTTAAGGTTCACAGAGGGCCAGCGATGCTGTTGCGCTGGGATTTCAATGCTCGCCAGCTCAAACTTCCATTCGTATTGTTTGTATAGCACAAACAGGGTGGGAAGGTTAGGTTCTACAAGTGATTCCTAACAGTTACAAGTTACTAATTGAAAATTGTAATCAGTAATGTAATCCCATTACCCAATTTTAAAATGAATGAAGGGATTACATTCCATTACTTTTAGCTTCCTTTCAAATACAGCCGTAATGCAATAAAATCAAGAGACATATTTAGACGTTAGAAGAGATGATATTTTTTGCATTTTAAGCGGTTGTGTTCAGATAAAATTTGTGGAGAATATTTGGGGGACGTTCAAAGTTTACAGTTAACAGCAAAATTTACAGTGTTAAAACCGTTGGCACTGAAAGAGAAACTAACAACAACAACAACAACATGAAGAGAAATAACAGAAGAATAACCCTATGGAGAAATACGGAACATATACATATAATAATAATAATGATGATAATAATAAAAATAATAATAATAATGATCAGAGCTCAAAATCAAATATTATTTATGTTGTGGCGGGAGTCGTCCACGAACTCCACAGGCCGGACGACATCGTTCACGCGCCACACGCCTCACACCTGCCGCCAATCCGCACATCCCGGCGGGCCTCGGGATTGGACCACCGGCCCTTCATAAAGAAGACGCTGCCCTGGATCTGACGCGGCGGGATAAAATTCCCTTGGTAGGTACTTGACCAAGGTGAACCGTTATCGTACTTACCCAGTAGTGTACCTGCGAGGACGACTCTGTTAGTCCTGCGACGTATCCTGTGGTGTTACCTCACCTGGTTCATCTCCCTCACTCCCGAAGTTGTCATCATCTACATCTCGTTTTGATCAACATTCCATTCACGCCAACGGGGGATTCCCTGCTACGTCATCAGTGCCTTGCTTGTGTACTTCATCTATTACTTGACGTTGAGTCTTTCACAACTTTTACTACAATTAAAGGAGTTTGTTACTCCACTCTTGTCTTGCCTCCTGGGTCCCTATTTAGTTTGTATTTGTACCATAACAATTTACTTATATAGCACTTTTCATGCAGAGCAACACAAACTGCTTTACAAGGACAAAACAAAGAACAGTACAAAATTAATCCTCAAAAGCTGTGTCTTGAGATTCTTTTTAAAAGCATTGACCATCTCCAAGGACCTGAGGGCCTCTGGCAGACAGTTCGAAAGTAGAGGGTCATAGTAACTGAAGTCAGCCTCTCCATTTGTTCTGGATTTAACTTATGGTACGTTTAGAGGTCATGTGGAGGTGTTCCGGGGCTCTGGTCCTGGTCAGTAAGCGATCAGATGACTTTGAGTTGTAGGACATTAATGGTCTAGTAATCCAGGCGACTGGAGGCAAAAGCATGCATCAGCACTGCATGCATCAGCACATCAATGAGGGAAATGGCCAAACCATTGCAATATTCTTGAGATGGTAAAACCATACTTAGTTTTAGATAGTGTGAGAAACGTAGATTTTTAGATAGTGTAATTTTGGTAAGATCTTCTCTCTCTGAGCATCAGGACCAATAAGAAAAAAACTCAGTTATGTCTTGGTTGAGCTGTAGGAGGTTTGCTGCCACCCATGACTTAATGTCTGTGATGTGGTTATAAATAACGTCAATTGGCCGTGTGTCCTCGGGAGACACAGCAATGTACAGCTCTGTGCCATCAGCATAGCTATGGAAGTTAATAGTAATAGTCTACTGATGACACCCCCCAGGGGAAGCATAATTAGATTAAAAAGAGTTAAAAATTGACCACTGTGGGAACCCACTCTTTATCTCATGTTTTTGAGTAACTTGGGTCCATGTTTACAAAGAAAGTATGATGAGTGGGTAGGAGGTAAACCCATTATAAGCCTGTACCAGAGAGGCCGAGCAAGTGCTTCAGCCTACTTAGTAGAATGTATCACACCCCTGATATCAGTTAGAATCTTTAAGAACTGTGGTTTGTCTTAAAACCAGACTGATGCTTCTCAAATATGTTGTTTTTCTTTAGAAAGTTGTTGACTTGTTTGAGGACATTTTATTTTTCAATTTAATTCATTTCATTCTTTCATTTTTGTTATGATTCGAGAATAAAAGAATGAAGGAATAAAGGACTCAGTCAGGAATGCAATGAAAGTTTGGATGACTGAATGGCAACCTATGCCGTCATCCGTCTACTGCAACACAGGAATCAAACACAAAACACTTGTAGCACACAGTGTGCGAATGCAAACAAAAGCAATAGTGCACAGGCAATGAGAGTCTCTGAACACGGAGAATAATGTCCGTAACAAACTAAAATGTCTTAGAGAAAGTACTCATCTCCGAGGTTTGGTCCGGGACCGGTGAGCCAGATCTAGAGGTGGAGATGAAGATGATTCCTGCAGTAGTGAAGAGTTGCCTCTGGTTACCTCGATGAATGCAAGCTAGGCGGCTAACAATAAACTACACTGAGAGCTCAGGGAGTGTAGAGAGAGGAAGCTCT
>OMKY01217202.1:5840-17799 GCA_900302395.1 Bregmaceros cantori | reverse complement strand
ATAATAATAGTAATAATATTATTATTATTATTATTATTATTATTATTATTATTATTATTATTATTATCAATGCATTTATTCGTTTGGTCATTTGAGGTCCATGCAGACCATATTGCATTGTTTATGCACGGCATTCTGTTTCAGCATCAAGCAACTTCACTTGGTGCGAGCTACTAATTTCAAGAATGGATCGTTCGCGATCAACACATCACTAGCTGCGACACACAGCGCGCTTAAATATATACGCGAGGCCCACGCAGGCTTCAGAAGGCCCATGACAAGCATTACATTGATATTAACTTTGTATTAAACACGGGCCTCCCCTCCTCTCGCCCCGGGCCGCTTGAGCTACCCCGGGCAGCCGACAGACTTTACGCACAATAGGCTGCCCTGGCCGTGCACCTGTTTCTCTCAGTAAGAGCATAAAAAAGCATAAGCAGGACAAACTGAATATTTTTGACGCCTTTATAATGGATTTATAATCGCTACTGGCGTGCATGCGTTGTTTGTGTGTGTGTGTGTGCGAGAGAGAGAGAGAGAGAGAGAGAGAGAGAGAGAGAGAGAGAGAGAGAGAGAGAGAGAGAGAGAGAGCGTCTGTGTGCACGTTTGTGCGTCCGGAAGTGCACGCATCCTGCAGATGTGTTGAACTGGTTCCTTCAATCCTCTACTTTCTAATGTAAAGTCTGCATACATGTCACCACACACACGATAAATTCTAGTAAATAATTTGGGGGAGGTGGTGATGGGTTGGGTTGAAGGGAGGCTCTATGTAAGCAACGCGGGGGGGGGCGGACTATATCTGCACCGTATGCGGTGCTCCTCCAGCGCGGAGAATGAATACGGCCATTGAGTGGAGATCCAGAGGGAAGAGGGAGAGAGAAAGCAAAGCACTACGTCATGGAAAGAGTGACGTCAGCGTTGATGAGGCGCTGAGGGATGTCTTGGCTGCAGCGATCAGTGCCCGCGAGGCGGTAATTGGCTGCTATTGTGCACCGCGCGGCGGCGATAAGTTCAATCATACCGTTTGTTGCTGCAATACGTATTGTAATGTTTCTTATAAAAACAGTGCCGTGTTTGATTAGTTTAGTTTAGTTGATTCGTTTACTCTTTTATTCTATTAGTTTACATGTGTAACTCCACTCTCTTGACATTTTTAAATTATTATAACATATAATTTAACTGTCCTGTTATAAGATAGAGGACTACTGAATTTCGCTCCGGGGACAATAAAGGTTTTCATTCAGATGAATGAAAGTGAGGTGCCAGTCACAACCAGGTGACAAAGGAATGCACTTCAATTAATTGAAACGAATTTCAAGGAATTCGTACGTTGTTTATGTTTAAATATGTGTTTGGCATATTCGTTTTTTCGTTTCTCCTGACGTGGTGTAGGTGTATGGGGAACATATACTAATGAAATCCATTTATCAAGAAAAGATGGGACACCCTGCACGGCGCGTTGGAGGAGCGCAGACGTTGCTGTGAAAGGATAATTATGGCAGAAATTCTAAATGGCAAAAGTGGCGTCATGGCAGTAACGTTGCTTTTATTTGACGGTGTTTTAATTACATATGTCTATACTGACCGCGCACGTCCCGTCGCAGTGAACGCATACACACACACACACAGACGCACACGCACACACCAATGTACACGCACGCGCGCCAACGCACACGAACCCACTAACAAATACGCACCAATAAAGACACACACAGAGAGACACAAGGTTGTCGCAGCACACACACACACACACACACACTCCCACTTAGGCTCACGCACCATTATGCACACAGACGCACCAACACACACGCACGCACACGCTACTTCACGCGCAGGAAACGTCAGCGGTCAGCCTGTGTCGCCTGCCTCGTGTTGACGCCCGCGAGCGAATACACACGCGTTGGAAGACGCGCCTCAAACGTTGATATAAATAGAGTTTGCTATTTGGGTCATTTGACCTTGTTGGGGTTTTTCTTTGTTTAAAAATATGTTCTGTTTTATAATACCCAAGGCAGTCAGGCAGCCCTTGTTAAAACGGTTGAGAACCTAAAATTGTCCAAAATTTTAAAAACGGCAGGCACCGTCACCCCCAGTTTGTAAATGCCTTTTAAAAACGCACTACGTTTCGCTCGCTTTTGGAGGTGTGTGGTTTAATCCTATTCCATCTGTCTTATTTGCATTACCTCTATGATTTATCCTATTATCTTGTATTATGTTATCATTATCCCTCCCAGTTTTTTTTTAAATACTATGGTCCTTTTATCCTTTATGTGAAAAACAATATTACATAAGATATGTTCTCAACTTTCACATTTACAACTACATTTTTTTAGTTACATTATTTATTGGGTGCAAGCACCTTTTTCATCCCTATTGAGAGTGATAGTGACAGGATTAAATCGGAAATTGGGATGAAGAGTCAGGGGGAGACACTGCAGAAAAGGCGGTTAGGGGAGTTTAACCTGTGGCACTGCTTGACCTATGTTTTTTTCTTACTTATTTTAGTTTTGGTGCTTGTTTTGCGGGTTGCATTATTCCTGTCTTGTTTTCTACTGTCTCGTGCCCTAGCCTGCCCCTCAGCCTGCACTGTACAGCGCTTTGGTCCACCCCTGTGGCTAGAAAAAATGTGCTTAATAACAAATTCTGAATAACTTCAGAATTTGTTCTTCATATAACGAAATGCAAAATTGCATGTGCTTGTAACTTCTGAGAAATACTACTATTGTAGATGTAGGTATGAAGAGAACCACCTATAGCTGCTTGCTTGTTTAAATCAGGAACAAGACATTTCTCATACGCTTTTATAGACTGTAGCACAGGTGATGCATAGATGATGTCACAATGTACATCGGTCATGTTTCAGTATCATCCAGTCTCATGTGAGCCACGGTTTGCTAGTGGAATGTTCCATCACTAACTAGTCTCTGTGAGAGGATTCCATACATGTGGTGAGATTGCATTGTGTGAATTACGACCAAGAAATATGAAAACGGCACACACGTCCCCCCAGAATTCACACATGATTGACGCGTGTGGCATGCAGAGCTGTCCGTCGCGCAAGATAACTCCGTGCCCGCTCCACGGAAGCGGCAAGGGGCGCTGTGCCTTCTGTCTCGTGTGAGCGCACAGGAGCGGCCAGTTACTCGTCTGTCAGGGTACACAGGTCCTTCTCTGCCCTAGTCTGACCAAATCCACTGAAAAGGTCTGGGGACGCCAAAAAAGTCCGCATCCACCTTGAAGGCGGACCTTGCGTCTGAGCATGGCACACATTGGGTCCCGTAATGCGTGGTCATATACACTGTGATGCGTTGTCGGGTCCAACTTTGTTCCGGGGATAACTGCGTGTCCCATCTGCGTGCCAATTGTCCGTTCACCGCATCTTGATGAAAGCCTGCGATGAGTGCAAAGAACAAAAAGGTGTAGGTAGACCTCCACACGATGTGGCAGCATGCAGTAGCCTGCACCGGGTCTGGCATCGGCCCCTGGGAAAGAAGAAAGACAAAGTAAGAGCAACATGGTGCCGACTCACTTCGTCGTCACTTTGGCGTTGGTGGGCTTGGGGCGTGGTCCGGGCCGATGTTCGTCGAAGAGGCCAAGGTTCCGTTTGGGGCCTCAACAGATGATAGAATCGCCTCTTGTTATTGTTGCATATTATATCTTACAGTGCTTCTCATCCATCTACATCCATATTCCCTATACATCTTTCTTTGGACACTAGATACAGCAATCAGATTACAAAAAACTATGGTCCTTTTATCCTTGTGTGAAAAGCAATATTGCACAACATATGTTCTCAACTTTCACATTTACAACTACATTTTTTAAAGTTATTTTTGGGTGCAAGCACCGTTTTTCATCCTAATTGAGAGAGATAGTGACAGGTTTAAATCGGAAACTGGGATGAAGAGTCGGGGGGAGACACTGCAGAAAAGGCGGACAGGGGATTTGAATCTGCGGCACTGCTCGACCTATGGTCCGGGGGACGTGCTCTCTACCTGCTCGGCCAATGCACGCCCCCTCATTTACAACTATATTTTAGAAATAATGATCTAGATTACAATTACATTTCCCTGAAATGAGGGGTGGACAGAGTGGAATAAATGAAGAATATCTTGAAGAGCTGCATTATAAATTAAAATGTTGATACTACGACAAATAAAATGGAACATTAGTTGAGCTAGTGTTAAAATAGATTGACATGTTCTAATGCCCTCTCCGGCTTTTCTGCGATGTCTCCACCCGACTCTTCATCCCAGTTTTCGATTAATCCTGTCACTATCTCTTTCAATAAGGAATGAAAAACGGCGTTTGCACCCAAAAAATAACTTAAAATGATTGACATGTGCAAGGCGGCGAGCGGCTGAGAGCGGCGAGGCACCGAGACCCGCGGTGACAGCAGCAGCGGTGGGCGGGGTCTGCAGCAGCAGTCAGCAGCGGTGGGCGGGGTTCCGGCTGGAGAGCCTCGCGGCCAGTGCGTGCAGTCTACGGCCGAACCCGAGCGGGAAACGGTGAGTGGCGCGTGTCGAGGGAACCGCCGTCTGCTTTCCACTGGAGGAGGGGGGCGCAAGGGTGAGTACATACCCGCCGTGGCCGCCGCTGCTACCCCCCGCCACACAGTGTCCGCCTGTACCGCTCGACAAGCTGTCCGCAAAAAACGGCTCTTATGCCACTTGTACAACCGCCCCTCTCGCTACCCCCGCGCGGTGTACGATACGACGCCGGGGCTCCGTGTATCTTTCTGGGGCAATGAACGGCTGGTGTGCAGTGAGTGGAGGCTAGCGCGTCGAATGCTAAACGGCAGCTAGCACCGTTTTTTTTTATCACAGCCTGTCGAGATGGATCTTCTGAGGGGATATTCAATTCAGCGTGCTGCTGCGAATTCGCGCTGAAATCCTGGCGTGGAAAGTTGGAACAAGTCGTTTGGATTAAAAAAATGTGTGTGGATGGAGCCGCTTCATTGCCAGGCTGTCACGTTTCACGCCGTGGGGGGGACGGGACTTATCTAGTCAGTTAATATTAACCGCTGTGTGAGTACTAGTGCTGTTTCAGCACACGTCACTTTGCTTGGACGCGCAAAAAATAAATCCGAGTTAAAAAACGTTGCTATCCGGTTGTGGGGGTTCAGTGTATTCCCATGTTTGATTATCTGTTGGTTGTTGTGTGGTGCGGGGCGACCCCCGGCTACAACACCGCCGCCGCGGCTCCATGGTCTTGTGTTGCTGCTGCAGCGTTCCGTGTGTTGCCAGCCGGGGCTGTGTGGGTGGGTGATGCCGTTATCCCGGTTCGCTGTCGGCTGTCTTCCGGTGGTTTGACTTTCGACTGGTGGATTATTTTGCGTGACTACCCCAATGCACAACAAAACCGCTATGTGCAGAAACGTCCGTTTTGGCATCTAGCGATATTATCCAGGGCAAAAAAGAAACTGCCCTTTATCTGCCCAACGAATACAAGCGCTCTCACCCATGTGTGTCCATTGGTAATAAGCACATTGTTCCCGCGTTGAACTGGAAATATTCTGAAATGACCCTCGCTGCACGTAGTAATCCATTATGGGGAAAAGTTCTGGGGATATTACCTGGCTAGTGATCCAGCGCTCCGCATAGTGGTTGTGGATAGTGTACATATGTCATTAACTATACATGGCGTGCTCAGGTGTATGGGGGGGGGGGGTAACGGATAGTTTTGGTTCTAGCTCGTTGCAGGTAATGCGGTGTCATTGCTGGTGACCGCTGAAAGAAATTTTAATTTAATTTGCTCTCTGGTTTTTGCTCTCGTATTGCCTTGAGCTCACACTGTTTGTGGCTCTGCACGGCCAGCGGCTGCGCTTTGAAGACTACATGTCATCACCCACATACTGAAACATGGGCCCATTCACTACACATGTTCTCACACAGATAGTGGGGCACCTATGCCTGGCCAACAAATCAGCAAGAGGCTAAGCTCAGCCCATTGCAATGTCTGCCAGACAGCATTTATATGCCGACAAAGGTACAGCAATGTTGCTCATGGTCTCGTCTTGAGTTGCTTACTGTATCAGAGATTAAATGGCTTGATAACCGTGGGCAGATTCTTATCAACTATCCAAGCTGTAGTGGACCTCTACTTCATCTATTGCTGCTTTTCCACTGGCCAGGTACCAGTACCTGCTGTGCTCAGGTTCCAAACAGGCACCAAATTGTACCATTAGTGACGTCACGTTGATTGACTGCCGACGACAGTCGGTAGCCCCATATACATGGACACTTTTTTTTGGATCAGATTACATTTAGATTTCAGATTTGTCATGAACCCCCTCCTCGGGTTCGCTGGGCGAGGATGGTCGGCCCCATGGCTGTTGCCATGGGGCAATTGCCCGTATACATGGACACTTCCCTCATATAAGCGGATCCGCTGTAGACCACCTCTTTTAGTCCGCTTCAAAATGTAGTCCGATCCACTTGAAACAAAATCCGTGGAATTGTATACATTAGCACTTTTGAATCGGATCCACCTATAAGCGGATTATTTTTAGGCTTTTTGGTACCAATCGTGGCTACTGAGTACTGACGAGCGAGAACCCAGCGGGCGTCTCGGCCAGGCGACGCAATCCTCTGTAGCTGTTGCTCTACGACGAGTAGGGTCATAGCTGTGCAGTGGAAATGCGCATTATATAATGCTCAGGACTGATGTGAGTGATTGGAGGACGTAAGCTTTTTTTCCCCCCGACCGATGGTCATCACCATGTAGCTCTGTGAAGACACTGATTGACCCAACTTTAGCAGCCGGGTCAACCACTGTCCGTAGTGCCATCCGGAATGTCCAGGAATACACCTTGGGGTGGAGTGGGGTGAAACGTGTGCTGTTTAACTAGGGAGGAATGTGACCAGATAGCAAGTGAGAAGGTGCATACTAGGGGTGGAAAGATTAATGGATTATGAAATTAATCAACCACTAATGCAGTAATCGATTTTAATCGCTAAGGAGTTGAATCATTGTTATTGTCAGCAGTTTTTTTGATGACACCACCACCTAATGATAGACAAATTGGATAACACTTGGGAATTTCTGTAAGTCTAAAATATGATTAAAATTAATCAACAGTATTGATAAAAAATATTAATATGAAGAAAACCATCAAAACATTAGCGTATACGTTAATTGTACTGACTTTTTGTCTGAGTAATTAATTTAATTGTTGTCCATTTGTTTGCTAAAAGAGTAATTTCTGTGTCGCTGTGATTATTTTGAGGGTTTTTTTAGTAAAAATATCTAACCGGTCATTTGACTAATCGTTTCAATAATCGGTAACATATCAACTATTAAAATAATCGATAGTTGCAGCCCTATTACTGACATCGGTTGGATATTTTTCAAAATTCGGACAGTATTGTTGGACTACAACACTATACAGCAGGTTGTTGGTCCGCATAACTTGCGTGCTGTGTGAGTGTTCAATGTTGCACTTTGCACGTTCAACATCACTGCACGGGTAAAATAAACACATTTTTGGTGGTGTTTTCTGATCTTGCAGTCTGTAAAGCAGTAGGTTGCCTTATAACAGGGGTGCTTAACCCTTTTCACCCAATGACCCCTTTTCCTGGCATATATCAACACATTCAGACCTTTTGTGGACACCTTTTGTAATTCCTCTGCGGACCCCCTGGGGTGTCCCCACGGGCCCGCTGGGGTGACGCAGCAGACCCCTTGTTAAGAATGGGGGCCCTAGAGTTTGTGACTATCAGAATCAATAGGGGGTGGGCGATTATATGACTTTCACTTTCGTGAAGTTGTGGTTGCCGCAGGCGGAGGAGCTGCTTAGCAGCATGCACGGCCAGTTGTGCTGGCAGCTGTTGGATATAACACCTGTTTAGAGTACTGCAGACGCCCACTGTTTACAGATCACGTCAGTTTTGCTGTTGTGCTTGCAATCCGTGCATTATGCCACTGCTAATCTTTGTTAGTGAAATTTTGACTCTACACGGAAGGAGAACTCGCTTCGCTGCCCGCACCTGTAAACTAAGTCACAGGCGCCATACGTGTGCCTGGTGCAGGTGTCTTACTGACTGTGCCACAGAACCAGCACTACACAAAATTATTTTAAAGCATAGTCTAAAGTTAGCAAAACTAGTTATTTTAATAATTGAACAAGATATTCTCTCTTTTATTACATCCCTGACTCCCTGTGGACTTTCACAGACCATTTCCAATACTAAGGGGCCTATTACTGGGCCCTCCTCACGGACAGCCAGATGAAATATAGCACTTCTGCTTCTATTTCCAAAATGCACCCCAAAATGCAACACCTGAAGGGTCCAACGGCATAACTTCTATTTCCAAAATTCACCCCTGAGCAGATACTAAGTAGCTAAAGCTAGCTTGCCAGCCACTAACCTCCATGCTACTGCGAGATAGCGAACCTCAGCTGCTGCTAACAGCCAGGCTACCCCTACCTAGCAAAAATGACCAGCCACTAACCTCCATACCACCTCTAGCTACCGTCGGCTTGCAAAAATGAGCTAGCCAGCTAGCAAACCTCACAGAACCAGCACTACACATAATTAATTATTTTAAACCAAAGCCTAAAGTTAGCTAAAAAACGAGTTATTTTAATAACAAGATCATCTCTCTTTTATTACATCCCTGTCTCCCTGTGGACCTTCACAGACCACTTTCCAATACTAAGGGGCCTATGACTCGGCTCTCCTCACGGACATCCAGGTGAAATATAGCACTTCTGCTAAGTCTGTTATGAACAAGCATCTTATGTGTCATGTTGCAAACTTGCAATGTTTAATGGCTCTGAACTGTCTGTCCTAACATAACATTAACATTCCTCCATCCATCCATTCATTCATTCATATTTCATCAAATCAAGCTTCCCCGAACGGCCCAACAATAATCTTGCAGCCATGCTAAAATCTAGTGCCATAGAATCTACAGTCCTTATCATCACATCTCCACTCATCTTCATAGTGAGACACAAACTAGTGCCCGGCTGAGTAATCATATCGCTGATTGGCTGGGCTAACTATGGCCCACTGATGATTGTTATCATGTTTTTAAAAGGTATTGACATTGTCAAAAGATTAGAAAGATTGCTGTTTCCATACTATGCATTGATGTTTTTCTTTTTTTTTTTTTTTTAAAGAAAATTCCCCCCCCTATTTTTTTTGACAGTTTTGGTGTGGGGGATGAGAGCGGGGATGAGAGAGCGGAGATGCAGACCTGCAACCTACTTATTTTTTCCTATATCCGCTTTGTCTGCTCAACAAAATAGACTAGAATAATTTCTGTATTTGCCATACAAACAGGGGGAGGGGGTGCTAAGAACTGCCTGCCTGCCTTCTGTGCAGGAAAGACTGAGGCAGTGGGTGTAATTTGATATGTCGCGGGGTCTCGTAGGTATCAAAAAGCCACCTGAAGGGTCCAACGGCATGACTTCTATTTCCAAAATTCACCCCTGAGCAGACGCTAAGTAGCTACCGATAGCCAGCTGCTAACCTCCATGCTACTGCGAGGTAGCGAACCTCGACTGTTGCTAACAGCCAAGCTACCCCTACCTAGCAAAAAAGAGCAGCCACTAACATCCATGCTACCCCTAGCTATAAAACCTGAGGAGCCGTTAACCTCTGTGCTACTGCAAGCTAGCAAACGTGAGCAGCTGCTAACAGCCATGCTACAGTCGGCTTGCAAAAATGAGCAGCCTCCATGCTACCGCTAGCTAGCAAACCTAAACAGCCGTTAACCTCTGTGCTACTGCTAGCTAGCTAGCTGCTAATCTCATGCTACCACTAGGTTGCAAACCTGAGCAGGCACTGACCTCCATGCTGCTGCTGCTAGCTAGCAAACCATTAATTCAGACAAACTTCCATCTGGCAACACTAATGTTATCAGTGCAACATAGTGAATGGATTTGGAAAAACATTGTCATTGAGAAACATTTTGTTGTATTTTATTTAACACTGGAAAACATTTAAATTTGCTTGTATATATGTGTGTCTGTGTGTGCGCATGTATGTATGCAAGCTGGGAAGACGATGTATGTTTTTTTGTATATGTGAGAGAAAAAGGATGAATCATTGAAATGAATGAATCACCCATCAACATTGGCTTTCATGGTGAGCAGCAATGTCGCCACCATGCTGTTTATTTTAGACTAGTAGTGATGTGGATGGTGCAAGTCCACATCATGTCCTTGGTTTTTTACCATCTGTGTCTGTCTGTTTGTGCCTATGAGCCAGTCAAGTGAGGTCCAACGCTAAATGAAGATCCACACACAAATTGATGAATTGTCTCTCTTTTTGTAGCCGCAGCGCGGTAGTAGGGGTGTAAATCACACTCATCATGGCGATTCGTTTCAGTATCGATTTCCTGACCCAACGATTCAATTTTTTTCGATACTTAAGAATTCACCACGATTCGATACGATACGAAAATGGTAACAATATCGAGGGTTTTTTTTTTACCATTTGCTACTAGCGCACTTTGAATATTGATATTTAATGAGTACAGGGCCGGTACTTATTCACTATGAATGTACTACCTTCCAGACACACACAACGTGTTTGTGTGTGTAAAGGAAGCGAGGTAGGAGGCGGCAAATAGGTTTAGCGCCACCCGCAGCACGGGAGTGGAATTAAGTCCAGGAGAAGAAAAAACTAAAAAATGTATGCTCTTGCGGACGTATCGATACATTGTATCGTCAGCTGTTGTATCGATATATATTGATACAAAATAGATATTATTTACACCCCTACGCGGTAGGGGTGGTTTACAGTAGAGGTCACTTGAGGCCGGGGAAGGTCCATGTTTTGAGTTAATACTTGGTTTCAAGATTCAAGATTCCTTTTTAATTCGCCATCTTGCATATACGTGACAGCAGTACACATACACATGGAATTTTAGTTGGCCATGAAACAATCTCTCAAGATCAGACTGGAATACAGGAATCTTTTGTGGTAACTCAAACTTTTGAAACGATGGATGGGTTTGTTTTAGATTTGGTGTGGTAATGCTTGTCTTAAGTAAGTTTATGAACTGATAGGACTTTGGCGGCCAATATTTTCAAGATGGCTGAATTTCTGTTTGTCCATAACATCTGGCCGGGTGAATGAATTTGACCTTAATCTTTTTTTACAGGCATATACCTTTAGCGGTTTAAAATAATTTGAATTTCAAATTTTGTTTTTTGTGGGAAGATTGACAGCTCCAGTTCAGAGTGGGTGCATGAATGCAGGCAAGATGAGTATGTATGTATGTATGTATGTAAGGTCAGGGAAGTGTGACTAGTCAGTGAAGTTTTCCTTTTCTAAAGAAAAGTTCTACAGAGCTAGCTAAACCTAATGAGATGATGTTGGTTGGTGGTTCGCCTGGTGCATTCTCTCGCATGTTTGAAGAGTTGTTTGATGTCTTTGTCCCCATCAGTGCACCGTCCCAACCCGTATGTGGGTCACACAGCTGCACTCGTTGACTTGGGATGTTAGCCAAAAAACAAACATAACTGTTTGACTCGATGTGATTTCAAGAAAATTGTACTCCATTACTTTTCAATACAGGATTACAGGTTTGGGCTTTAATGCGGAGTGCAGACTCTAGGGGTGCAATGACTAATCGATTGTGAAATTAGTTGACAAATAATTGATCATCGCCAAGGAATTGAATCTGTTAGAAATATTATAGTTATGCATAAAGAATATATTTACATAGATTTATATATTTACATATATATATATACACATCTCCTCATTCCACTGGCTCGCTGACCACAGGTTGGAAACATCTCATTACTAAGTGGTCCCGCCTTATCAGCTGTAAACTCCCTACATTCCAATGGCTAGCTCGCAGACACCTGCATCTTCATATTGAACAATGCTAGCTTGTTTTCTATTCTAGCAAGCTAGGTTTCAGAAAACGAAACCTCCTCGCTGTTCTCTCTCTCTCCCCTCCCTCGTTGCTCGACCAAGACTCAAGTCCATGATTG
>OMKY01217193.1:0-15919 GCA_900302395.1 Bregmaceros cantori | reverse complement strand
AACGAATAGGTTATGTAAATCGACAGGTGTGTGTTTAATACGTTTATTTCCAATGACCATTTCTTTGTAGAAATTTCTAAAATAATAATAATAAAAAACAATAAAATATTAGTTGCGATCCACCGTCCACGGGCCGTGGGCCGTGCTGCGGGCCCTTAGAATCAGTACCACCTTTCCCCCCCTGGCGGCGCCCCTGACTGAGGACAACGTGATTGTTGCTGCATTGTCTTTGTTTTTTGTTTTGTTTTATGTTTTTGTCTTTTGTTTCGCCGTCATAAAATTTGAAAAACTTTGCAATAAAAACGTCTGGGAAAAAAAAAGAACTCTTCATCCAGCACCATACACTCTTGTGCATGTGTAGTAGTCTTATAGCGCACGCAGCTGTCGTGAGGTTGATTCCCGCCTCCAGCATAAGTACGCTGCTGGTCTGCTGCCCTACTCGACACCGTCACTATAATAAAAATGGTGCCTGTATCCAAATAGCAATTAAAACCAAACAAAAGTCTTGATAGTTTGTTCCAAATGTTGCAGTAATGTGATGCGGTACCCACGGCTCTGAGCCGGTTCAAGGAACGAAAACGAAAACCGAAAATGAACTGAAATTTAGGGAATTTTACGACGAGCGGAAACAGAAACAAAAAAGATTTCTTCAACTGTTCCGGAACAGAAACGGAATATTATGAAATCCACAAAACCGGTTGAAAACGTTTTTTTTTTTTTTCCTGTTCTCGATGTATTTTAACATATCCTATGTCTGGGAGACTATTTCCGTCCACTTTCACTGTCAGTTACCAAGCCCCATGGATCTGGAGCTCCATCTTGTGGACAGACGAGGAAGCGAATGTAATGACGTTTTAAACTCGGTTTTCACGTCAATACAGTTGCACTGAAGTTTGAAAGTCCACCAAATATATTTTGTATGAACCATATAAAAAACGTAATATTTCACAAAATTAGGAACTTTAAGAACGAACGAAATGTTTGCGTTCCGAACCGGTTCAGGACCGATATTTTGGTGGCGGAACGGTTCCGAGAACGAAAATGTTAAAGCTAGGCCTGGCTGAACCGTTAATGAAATAATTTTGTTTTCACGCCCTGGCTTGGAAGCAAAACATTAAAACAAACCATTCCAGACATTTCCGCAAGCAAAACACGGCTCTCAATAGGCAGGCTACAGGACCTTGGGAGTACACCAGTGTAAATTGTGTATTTCTTTCCCCTCACGCTGGGGAAATTGCGATGTTCAACAGACACACTTCTTAGACAGCAATTTGCAACTGGAGCCTTCCGACGAGTCCCATCTTTTCATTTGTATCGTTGGAAAGATAAAAGGCTCAGCTTTCGAGTGAACCGATCGTACGCGAGACAGCGGCAGTGTAATTCTGTCGCCTCTCATTAAGGGATGGGATGGTGGCTCGCTCTCCCTCCTGCATTCGCTTTTTGCAAGGCCACTAGAAAAGGAACTTTTTACGATGCCAACAAAATGAGACATTACGGCGGTCACATTGACTTACTCATTAACACATAGACCATCCCACACACACGATGGTGCAGCAGCGAAATTATGACCAAAGGCAGAAGTGGAATCTAATAACAACAAATGACGCAGAGCATTGATTTGGACAAAGATAGTCATTGTAAAACCACATACAACAAAATACCAACACTCATGTGTCTATTTGGATGGAGATGAGATTTTTCATGATTGTATTTATTGTCCCAGGCTTCATGAGGATGTACATGCATTCTTGTCTTCTCTGTTGTTCATTTTGTAATACAAAAAGAAATCCCCCTGAATTTCATCACTTTCACAAACCTTAACATAAAGGATAGCGGGATAATGTGGCTTAAATTATGGGGTCAGCCCTATGTTCCGAAAATGTATGGGTCATTTAGGGTTTAGGGTTGGGGTTAGGGACGGGGTCAGGTTTAGGGTAGGTGTTAGGGGTTGCCCCATACATTTTCGGAACATAGAAATTTCGGAACATAGGCACTTCGGAACATAGGGGTTAAAACTAAATTATTGTGCGCTTTAAAAGACAGTTGACTAACCTAGCATAAAGGATAGTGGACTAAGATGATGTAAAGGATACGCTAGATAACCTAGGATAAAGGATGGTGTGTTAACATAGCTTAAACAATAGTGGGCTAAACTAGAATGAAAGCTTTTTTTTGTGGGGTTGGTCCATATGATTCATCACCATTGTTCTTCTCCTGCAGAGCTTTGAAGGTGGGACGGGGGGGGGGGGGGCAGCGTCCCCGATGTGGGGCGTGACGTGCCAGCCTCTCCCTCAGCCGGTCTCCCTCTACGTCTCCCTCCCTTCCCTGCTGTTCCCCATTTGCCAACGGCTTGTGCTGGGTCAGCGGCAAACGTGCACGGCGACGCGCCGCCCGTTTCAGAGCTCTGACACGTCGAGGAGGCGCACGCGAGCAAAACATCTGTTGTTTTAACGCCACCAGCCAAACCCATTCTGTCCCGAGGAATTATGGAGATGGGAAGCAGCGTCATCGCCGCCGATTTGACACTGTCGAGCTGCACACGGCTTTTCCTGCTGAATGTGCAACTTTCTCGTGTCGTGTCCGCGCGACGTTCGTGCTTTACGGTGTGCACACCCGCCGTGCACGTGCACAGACACACACATGACACGCACTCGATCTGTAGGGACTCTGGTCAGGGAGACTGTGATACACTGGACCTGTTAAAAGTGCATGCATGCGCACACTTTTTCAGTTAAATATTATACATCCAGAATCCATACAGGTTTTTCAAAAGCACATCATTTGTCGTAGCACATCACAAGCTGCACATGTTTATTGATTTTTTTATTTTTTTTTCTAAAGTGATTTCTTTGGTGGGATAACAAGGAACTAAAAGGGATCCGCGTTGGCCGAGTGGTTATGGACACCGCACCTAACGCGACCTCATTCATGTTAGTGGCGCTGTGTCTACCGCAGCGTCCGCAGTGTCTCGTCGACTTGTCTGCAATGTCTACACCCCCGATCTCTTCAACCCAGTTTCCGACTAATCCTATTCAATAAAGATGGAAAAACGGCGCTGACGGAAAAAATAACTTAAAAAAAAAGAAGGAAAAATCTGAGAACGGTCTGAGTGGGCCGCAAAATTAAATAATATACTTGCACTGCAAGTCTTGATGTACAGCGTAGACAAGCGCCTATCTATCTAACTCCCCCAGGTGGTGATAACCTACTGCCACCAGCAAGGTTCTACACTATAACTGATTCCTTGCTTTTTAGAAAGGTTTTTTTTTTTTCCTAAAATCATTCAGTCCACAATAGCTTGTGTGTTGGAGTGACTGTAAGGGAGAGGAGGAAGGAGAGAGAGTGAAACAAGGAAGAAAGATAAGTCAGACATGGGCGAGTGCTACCATCAATCTAATCAGCAGTCCCTCTCTGCCTCTCCCACTCTGTCACCCTCCATCTTGCTTGAGAGCAAGCATATGTCTCCAATCATTCCACACACACACGGACCTCTCCTTCTAAGCTACATTCAGCCTCCCCCCTCCCACCGCCCTCCACTGGGTAACACTCAGCATCCTGGATCCTCGAGTTCAAACCAAAAATCTATTTATGGGGAGCAGGGCTTGAAAACGGAATTATTTTTAAAAAGTTCCGTTCCGAACGGTTCGGGCAGGTTCCGCCACCAAAATATTGGTCCTGAACCGGTTCGGAACACAAACATTTTGTTCGTTCTTAAAGTTCCTTATATTGTGCAATGTTAAGTTTAGATAGTTTTATACAAATTATACATTCGCTTCCTCGTCTGTCCACAAGATGGAGCCCCAGATGCATGGGGCTTGATGACTGACAGCGAAAGTGGACAGAAATAGTCTCCAAACAAAAACCGAAAATGAACAGAATTTTATGAGGAGCGGAAATGGAAACAAAAAAATATTTCTTCAAAAGTTCAAGAACAGAAACGGAACATTATGAAATCTACATAACCGGTTAAAAGTGTTTTTTTCTATTCTCTTTATATTTTAACATCCTATGTCTGGGAGACTATTTCCGGTTGTGCATCCAGCAAACTTTCACTGTCAGTCATCAAGCCGCATACATCTAGGGCTCCATCTTGTGGACAGACAAGTAAGCGAACATAATAACGTAATGGCGTTAATACAGTTGCAGTGAAGTTTAAAAGTCCACCAAATATATTCTGTATAAACTATACTTAAACTTAACATTGCACACTATAAGGAACTCTAAGAACGAACAAAATGTTTGTGTTCCAAACTGGTTCAGGACCAATATTTTGGTGGCGGAACGGTTCAGAGAACGAAAACGTTAAACAGAGACCTGCCTGAACCGTTCGGAACGAAACGTTTTAAAAATAATTTCATTTTCAAGCCCTGTTGACAAGACACACAGAGCAGTATTATACAGAACTCTCCTTATGGGAGTATGACTTTGGCTGGGCAATGTGGATAAGCCTTGCGAGGGAGCCAAAGAACTGTAGAAGTCTCAGACATCTGTGAATATGTTCTTCTGTATAAGTATCTATATATTTACAACAGTGATCAACGAAGCTGAGAGGATAAAGAATAATTGTTGGGCCATAGCAAACACATTCTACGCTGGTGTGTTTTGTGTGACAAATTAGGGCAGGACAACATGTCAGCATTGTATTTACCGCACGTAAAGATCTGCTGTTAATGGCTAGCATTGACACTGGCCATAAAACCTGTTTCTGATCGTTATTCACACAGCAGTATATGGTTCAGACGAGGCTGGTGGGAGATGTTCTGCTGGAGACTCTAATTCTGGAAGCAGTGCTTAAATTAAAAGGTAAGGATTGATTGATAAAAATTGTATTTACAAAATTTTTGCATCTGCCGCCAGCCTATTTAAGTGTGCATCAGCTGATCTATTCACGCTTACCAAATCTCCCCGCCCCACCCCAATTTTTAAGTAGTTCCCCTTATTCAGTCAACTATGCAGGATCTTTAGGGGATTGAAGTGTACGTTCAAATTCGATTGAGCTGCGTACACTCAAGTTACCGTACCCCACCCTAATCTCGTCCCCGCTCTAGAGAATCCATGTCCAGTTAATGTAGCATTCATGCTTTGCCTTGCCTAATCAATCCTTGTGCTCATCAGGCGCTACTTAACATGGGCGCGCCGCTCTACACCACGCCCTCTCCTTCTACTGCTTTTGTCAACAGCGGCTGCTGTCGCCGCGCTCGGTCTACTGAACAGCGGCAGCAGTCGCCATCCGGCTGACGTCACTGCGCCTGGTTCACTCAAACAACATCCAAATAAAAGTTGGTATGCAATGTTGTGTTCTGAATGGTCCTTAAATGTGAATAGATGGTCGACTGATAAAATCAACGATAATGGAATGAACCGATTTTTGACATCCCTACACCCTCTCAACCCCCATCGGGTTAGTCCCATGTATCTTGTAATGTCCATATCAAATAAACGTAGCATCACATTCTCTGATAGCCTCTGGCTGAACATGTGCTGTGTGGGGCTCAGCCTCTCTCCATTTTCGCCCCAGTTTGAAGCCGTAGCACCAACTGGTGCAGTTATGAATCACCCACAGACTGGTCTGTCAGACACAAGTGAATCCAGGGAGTGTTGGTCTCCCTCCCTTCCTGACGCACACACATCCAGTAAGTCATGCTCTGCCACTCCTTGGAGAGGAGAGAGGATAGCAACATATTAGGTCTGCATCACAGTGGCTTTACACAGAAATGTAAGGTAATTCACCAGAAAAAGAACAGTTTCTATAGCGTAGGGTGACCGTATTCCGAATCCCCCCAAAAAGGACACACTTATGTGCATGTGGCCGGGCAAGAACAAAAAGGGTTTTTGTTTAAATTGGTTTTGTAACTTGTTTTAATGAACATATGGTATCAAGTGGACTCTTAGTTATTAACGCCTCTTGGGGATCCTGAAAACGTGATAAAGATACGTAAAGTTGCTTTAGAAATGATTAATTTAACCATTTCTCCTCTACATATGTGTACAGATTTATTGTCAATGCAATACAAATGGAAATACACTAAAAATATGAATATACTGTAAACACAAATAATGCCTCAAAACATTTGATCAAACAAAAAATAGAGGTAGACTATTCCTCAATGTCTCTTGTGGGTAATGTAAAAATATAAATAATGCCTCAATACATAAACACAAATAATTACTCAAAGCGTTTTCATTAAACAATAAATAGAGGTAGACTATTCCTCAATGTTCCTCATACTGTGTTCATCTCAATTTGGTTTTGTTTATTTGCTATTTTTGTCAAAAGTACTGGTTGTGAAATGTACTCGCAAATATTTTTAAAAGTAAAAAAAAAAAACAGCTGATATCAGGAAATAATAATTTCTTATCGTGTTGCCATGTCATGCTAGTGTAAAGACTAGCCACTGGCATCCACTTGGTGGTGGCAGATGCACTATAGACATCAATATATATATTGCTTTGCTGTGACTCCTTGTGGGCCGGCCCTCTAGGGTCGTCGGCCCACCGGGAAAGCGGCCGGTTTGCCATACTGCTAGTCCAGCTGTGGCTGGATGCATGTAGGGGCCTTAACACATTGCGTCAGAGAGCCAGCCCCTAATTAGTTAGTTCAACACAGAATTCTACAGCTCCTTCTCCTGCTAGGGTCCTCTTCCTGCAGGGTCACTGTAGACTCACTCCACTCCTCCATTTCTCTGAGACCCACCAGCCTTGCTCCGGTTAGACATCCCTGTCCAGATGTCCCCCCTGCGTCTTGACAATCTATCTCTTTTCTTTAGCTCGATGTCTCCGTCTCTCCACCAACAGCTGACGTTTATTCTTCAACAAATCTGTTCTGGTTAATAAGCCTTCCCTAGTGACCCTTCCAACTAATTAAGCTGAGTCTTCATGCAGGCAAGTATGGCACTTAATTAACACTCAGAATCTGTTGCCCGCAGATCTGCGGGCAACAGATTCAACAACCAGCCTGAGGTTTGACCCTTATTTATAGACGAGTTCTGGGGGTACTTCCGGTGTCTGAACGTCACGACCGGTATAATTTAGTCCGATGTGTTTTTGGTTATTTTTCAACATGTATATTTGGTGGGAACACACACCTACAAGGTTATTTAAAACGGATGGTGGTAACTTGCGTTGTGCTATTCCACACCCAAATGTTATCGTGCGGATCTGTGGCCCACAAACGCATGATTTAATAATCAGTGTAACTCGTTCCATTTTCCCATTCCTTTTGTAATTACTAGTAGAAGCAGCCAGCCTATTGGTCCAGAAGAACATGTGATCACTCGGTGAGTAACTTTAAGTCGGATTTTGACTGTAATTCATCAATATTTATACAAAATTATAAAAGGAGCGATCGGGGTGATGTGTTGGTCACAGACGACACCTAGTGGTCGGATTTGGAATTGCCGTGCGTTTTGTGTGTTTTGTTTGCTCGTTTCCTTGATCAAGTACCAGATTTGCCATAGGCTACCATTAGGCACCGGAAGTGTGTTTCCTCCTGACGGGACAAAATGCCAGCCCCCGCTATAAAGTCACAGCATTTGCAAAGATCATGTTCTGCTTTACATGGCTACCAAATAAGGCAGGAAGTGATGCTTGCATACTGCTTGATACTATTAACATGAATGGGGTAATATATATTTTTTTTTCATTTCAGGAGTCACTTGGTAATTTTCAAAGAGGTTGCTCAGACTTTGGTCATTTTTCAAAGTACAGTAGTTTTTTTCTAAAACGATCTGCGGCCCATCAATGGTCTGTGGTCCGGTAATTGGAGACCACTATCCTACAGCACGTTAAAAAAAATAATAATAATATATATATATATATATATATATATATATTTATTTATTTATTTCGGTGCCAGCGCCATTTTTCAATTTTTTTTGACAGTGTTATTGTGAAGGGTGGATGAGACAGCGGGGGAATAGCGGACCTGCAGTATATGACTGTGAGGCAAAACGATCTCACTGCGGTGCGTGTGCTGTGAACACAGCCACAACACTATGCATGGGGCGGATGTGTGCAGAATTCTAACTCGCTGCAGCACAGAGCGAGTCACCTAGCACTTATTCATAAATCATACACATACGCTGTCCACGTAGAGGAAATGACCTGTCTTCACACGGGAATGTGTCTACATGGTTAATTTATTAAGCTATACCGGACATCAGCCGGCTATCGTCTAACTAAGATAATGTAACGAAGGCGCCCCCCCGTGGAGGAGCTGGGAATAGAGGAACTAGAACGTCGGCAATAGCTGAACTCAGCCATTGCCAAGGTTAGTTCGGACTCTATTTAAGGAGGCGTGTTGGCCGGAGGAGGACCGTCAACGGTGCCGGCCCAGAATGCACCGCGCGTGCATTCGCTACAATAAGCTATGAGCTAAAGCAGGAAACAAGCCGAACGCACACATTTGAGGAAGCATCACTGATTTATAGCTGATGGGAAGGGACATCCGATGATGTCACAGCGTGTAGCCAATCAGCATAATGGAGGCGTGACTCTACAAGTTACATTTCAGTAACAGTAACTACAGGTCAGTGTAAAAGGATGAATGGTGGGTAAATTGCTGTGACATTGAGACATGCCCTGAATCCCGCATGTCCGATTTAACTGGGCCTAAAGTTACAGGAGATACACGTCCCACTGCCCCGTGGATCATGGGGGGCTTCCTTAAAAGCATTAAGAACACTTGGTCTCATGAGTAATGTTCGCTAATAGCTGTGGTTAATGTAGGTTTGAGGTCAGAGGTCCCCATCGAGTGGCATAGGTCTACTCGAAAAGCTATGATCTTCGTTTCATTAATGGCAGCGCATTCCTGCTGCTACGGGGACGAACACTGGGGACAAGCACGGCACATTAGCACATTTTCTAGGGCAGAGTAATTAGAAATTCAGATTTGATAACTGCAGGGTTTGCCCAGGGAAGCGTGTGTCTCCATTAGCTTGTGGAAAATGTTGTTAGCAAAGCACAGAGCTAGCAAATAGGGTTCAACCCCATCGACTCTTACTCGTACCAAAGTGTGTATGCATGCCTTACAAAAACATGGTTAGTGACAAACACATTGGTCGTTCTCCTTGGTTTATGAGTAATCGTTATGGCGTGCTGCAAGACGCAGCCTTTCAAGCCAGAACTCTCTACTCGTGTACGCATTGCATGCAGTTCACGGGGATCTCGCAAGTTGTCTATTCCTCTGATGTTAAGTTAAGTTTTTTTTCCCAGTGTAAACTCCTTTTTCCATTTTATTGGATAGGGCTCGGGCAAAAGTGGAACGAGAGAGGCCGCGGGAAGACGTTGAGGAAATGTCAGTGAGTAGAGGAGAACTCACAACGCTGCCAGCATCTGTGAATGAAGTCACAGGCACTATACATGTGCTAGATGGGGGTGTCCTACCGGTTTAACCCCTATGTTCCGAAATCCCTATGTTCCGAAATCCCTATGTTCCGAAATCCCTATGTTCCGAAAATGTTTGGGGCATTTAGTCATAGTAGTCATTTAGACACAGTAATGTTAGGGGTAAACCCCTAATGCTAATCCTAACCATAACCCCTAACATCTACCCTAAACCTAACCCCTTCCTTAACCTCTACCCCAACCCTAACCCCTAAATGACCCATACATTTTCGGAACATAGGGCTAACCCCATCCTACCGACAAAGCGACACAAAGCCAGCACTTGCAGGATTGTTTTTGAGAGTCCTTGGAATCTCGTGACATATCCATACCATTTTGTTTTTTTGGCTGTGGTTAGAAGAGCTTCATGCGCCCCACTGGCTTTCTTTATTCTGGCTTTCACTTCTTCATTGATGACGTGCTCTTCATGCCAAGGAGCCTGCGGAAGCATCTCTTCTCTGTGGCCTGAATTCCTCTCTGTAGCTTTCCCGTCGAGTGTCCAGGTCTCACAAGATTAACAAGAACAGAAAGATTGATGTCACCACAGAGCGCATCCGTCTGATCTTCTAGCTGATGGAAATGTTCTTGCTCGTTCAAATCGTCCTTAACTTTGCTAGAGTCGCTGGTGTTTGGAGGTTGTGAATCTGGATCTGAAACCACAGCTCCAAGATACTAAAAACTATCGACTGTTTCTATTTGTTGACCACTGACTCTGATCCCTGTCGGGCTTTGCTGTTCTTGGTCATCAGTTTTGTCTTTTTCGGCACTGATCTCCATGCCGTATGCAGTGATGGCAAGTAACGAAGTACAAATACTTAAGTACTGTACTTAAGTAGTTTTTTCATGTATCCGTACTTTTAGAAGTACATTTTTCTCTGATGACTTTTTACTTCTACTGAGTAGATTTTTAGCAAAAATATCTGTACTTCTACTCCTTACTTTTCCCAAAACAGGCTCGTTACTTTTTTTGCGCACCGATGGTAGGTGGTAGGGATATGTATAGTGTGAATGAGCCAGTAGGGGGCGATACTGCCAACAGATGTTAATTTCTATGTTTGGCAGTGGGATTTATGTAGTAATTTAGGCTAGGATTCTATTATTCAAACATTCAAAGATTGTAAAACTAGCATTGTAAAAGTGGATTTGTGATCATTCCACCAATAATATGTTGGAAATAATTACAAGTTTCTAATTTAATATTGATGATACAGGGTAATCACGGATATAGTGATCATCCACCTATATTGATGAGAAGGCTTGGGACGGAATCACTTCCATACAAATGCTGTTTAAATAATTTGGTTGTTATAATAATCAAGAAATCTGGTTATAGTGATCATTTCTTGCCATTTTATGAATGTAAACATGTGCAAAAATAAATAAGAAATGACGAGTACTTACATGTTGATGTATACACATATACAGTGCGAACGTTGCGACGTTCCATTAAGCTACAAGCTGGTGCCCGGGGTAATGCGGCCACCCCATTGGTCTCTACACGCAGTGTCGTGAGCTTAGGCTGGTCGTCTCGGACTCACCAACTCGGTATAAAGGATTTTAAAACGCGGCGAGGTAGGCTAGATTTATTTTTTTCTATCTTCTATCTATCTATCTTCTATGTTGTTTTACCGGCGTAGTAATGTCTGCGCAGAGTGCAGTACACTGTACAAACTTGCACGATACTGCAATACAATTCAGTAAATGCGGAAGCACATTTTCTCATTGAAAAAACATACAAATGACATTAATATAATATTCTACGTTTTTAGTGATCACCTGCTTATAGTGATTGAATCAGGCGGGACAAACATGATCACTATAAGCGAATACCACTGTATAATAATAATAATAATAATAATAATAATAATAATAATAATAATAATAATAATAATAATAACAATGAAAATAATCATTTGAAAAATAACCTGTGCCACTAGATATATGGTATATTCATCAACAAATATGAAGCTACAAATTATTACATCTAAACATGGAACGTTTGTGACATATAACAAGTTGGAGCCCATTGAAATATTAATTAAACTTTTTGTCAAATCAATGAAGGGAATTCAGTCCGAGGGGCAAAGAAGAACAATGGAAAAAACTTGCTGACAATCAGAGCAATGAAATATTCCTTCTCATCAAATCAAACAGAGAGGCGAAACCTTTTTGCTTTCATCACGGAGATCTTCGTTTGTTTTCATTGTGTTTTCAACCGGCATTCGTTAGCGGCTGACAGAACGAGTGGCGTTTCATATTTTATGAGTAACATTTTGTTCGGAACATATGGTGTACTTTATTAATATTCAACATCGACTGTCACGCTCAAAACTGACGGCCTCGCTCAGAAGTAGGACAACATTCGTTGTGCTGACGGGGTGTGTGTGAGGTGTGTGTCAGTGTCGGTGTGTAAACAGACAACACATCGCTAATATGACGGTGCTGCGATATATGGGCCCTGTTAGCAGCCTGTCAGAGTCATTAGCTAAATGACAGAACTCGCTGCAGTGAAAATCATCCGACGTGTTTGTGAATGCCAGAGATGGGAAGTAACACATTACATTTACTCAGTTACATTTTTTTGTGTACTTTTTTACTTTTGGAGTACATTTTTCACGAGCTACTTTCTACTTTTACTCAAGTAAATTTGAGGTGAAAAAAAAACGGCTTTTTACTGAGATGTCAGTAAAAAGTACTCGGTACATTAACTCTGCCTTTAGCGAGTTGGAAAGTGTTGGCACATAAGTTGATGTCATATCTCTCTCTCAGGAGCTTTCTCTCTCGCTCTCTCTCTCCCACTCAGTCTCTGTCTCTCTCTCGGGCTCTCTCTCTCTGGCTCTTTGCTACTTAAGTAACTTTTTTGAGGAATACTTTTTTACTTTTACTTGAGTAACTATTTGGATGACTACTTTTTACTCCTACTTGAGTAGTATTTTGCTGAGGTAACAATACTTTTGCTTGAGTAATTTTTATGGCTACTCTGCCCATCTCTGGTGAATGCTCACGTTGGCGGTAGGGGCTGTACGGTTAATTGATAGAAATGATCTCATTATTTTGTCCAGAGGATTTTCATCGAAGGCTTTTTCTCATTTTATTGACAGTGTTTGTGTGAAAGGGGGGGATGAGAGAGCGGGGACGAGAGGACAAGTGGTATTTGACCGTGAGTGGAAGTGATTTCCTGGTGCTTTGTGTGCTGTGAGACAAGCCACAGCGACAAGAGCAGCAGTATAACCAGCTGCACTACAGGCCCAGTCCCTGTTGAAAGGATTTGAAAAGATTGGACATTTGTGTGTTGTCGTCCATTATTATAATTGTGTATTTGCTAGTTCAGGTTAAAAGTGTAGGAATCTGTTGAGTTCAGGGCTTTAAACAAATATTTTTTTACATTTTGTTCAGAAACGGTTCTGAGTTCCACCAATAAATTGACGTTCCCGAACCGGTTAGAACAAAAAAAAATCCTGTCCGCTGTTTAATGCTATATAATATATGTTGGGGCGAACCCACAACGACTCGCTACAGAGACTCTGTTTTCCGCTGGAAATGCGTACAGCCGACGTCTTGTGGCGGCAAACTCGCTACGGAGACGTGCAGCTGCCCGCTTATAGCGCTCTAGTATTTTACTGGATGAATACTCTTGTTTTATTTTTGAAGTTATCCCAAAGTGCACTCCTTTGAGGAACACAATGAAACCAGTATTAACCGGTTACCACTATTTTTAAATTATTGTTCCTGTTCCAGGACATGAAAAATTAACGTTTCCGGTTTCGTTTCTGTTCCCTGGAAAATACAAAAACTTCCTGGTTTTCATTTTCGTTCCTCGAACCGGTTCAAAGGTTGAGTTTAATCTAGC
This sequence comes from Bregmaceros cantori, assembly GCA_900302395.1. Classification (NCBI taxonomy): domain Eukaryota; kingdom Metazoa; phylum Chordata; class Actinopteri; order Gadiformes; family Bregmacerotidae; genus Bregmaceros; species Bregmaceros cantori. The sequence goes on along the minus strand of OMKY01217193.1, from coordinate 2,685 downwards.
ATTCGGAATGGTGGACCTTCAGGATGACGGGTCTGGCCGATAGACCAAAGGTTCTGTAGGCCGAAGGTTCACAAAGCCAAAAGGCAGTCTTTCGAACTTCAGAACTCCGCGCGGTTCGTTAGACCGAGAGAACCTACTCTGTGTGCAGTGTCCCCAACCCACCCACATCTCTCTCGCTATGAAACTCTTCTTATATAATACAGATGCAGTAACCCTGATCACTCTCCTCACATTAACCTCAGTGTTTTTTTATCCTCTGACGCCAGAATCCCTGGACGCTATGTTGTTGTGTTGCATCGCAAACATTCATAATTGATGCGTCGAGACGCATCCTCAGAAAATGCTAATTAGCCTGTCAGTAGAGGATGTAGCGTAACTTAAAAAAAGAGAAAAAAAACGCACACATACAATCCCCACATGCAGGACACCGATTCCTCCCCATCACTTCCAATGCCATTTGATAGGAGGTTTAGTCCTTGGGAAGACCTGAGGGTGTGGGCTGAACATCAGCTGTCAAACACCCCTACCTGGGTCCGCGTTGGCCGAGTGGTTATGGACACCGCACCTAACGCGACCCCATTCATGTTAGTGGCGCTGTGTCTACCGCAGTGTCGCAAGTTCGACTCCGCTCGTCGACTTGTCTGCAATGTCTACCCCCGATCTCTTCAACCCAGTTTCCCACTAATCCTATCCAATAAAGATGGAAAAACGACGCTGACGCCGGAAAAAATAACTTAAAAAAAAAAAAAAACACCCCTACCTGATTTCTCATCACTGACTGTTCTTTTCCAAGTGGAAATGTGACATTAGCAGTGTTGGGAACATTACTTGTTAATCATTAATTGATTTGTGGGGTTTCATATTTTTTTTCAAAGTATCAAGATTTTTGTCCTGATACTTTTTTTAACGACCAGGATCGCCCGCTTTATGTGAAGTTCCTCATCCTCCCCAGATTTTTATTGTTTTTTTAAAGTAATGTTTTCTCATTTTATTGACAGCGTTAGTGTGAAAGGGGGATGAGAGGCCAAGGACGAGCAGATGAACTGTATATGACTGTGAGGGGACTGTGAAGTGATCTCACGCCGCAACGGCTGTGATCCAAGCCACACCAGCAGCATTCTAACCCACTGCGCCATGGGGCCAGCTCCCAAAGCATCAGAACTTTTGTCCTGATGTGTCAGCCACTTTATATTTCACCCTCTTCCACAGTTTCTTTTTCACTAAGACTTTATTTTTGAATGTTTTTTTCTTTTCTTTTTGTTTTTACTTCCCACTAACACAACGACGCAACCAGGAGAACGGCTGGTGCTCCTGTCAGAGTTTGGTAGCAATACCGCTGATGGAAAGAGGCCATTCCTGAACCTGCCTGTGTGGTGCCCTGTTCCTGACTTTAGACTCAAATAGGTTATGAATGGCAGCAGGTAGTGGGAGGATCCATTCATCTCAGATTTGACAACACGTTGCAGCCTGCGTCTGTACAATTTGGGAGGAACTTGAAGCAGTCCGTGGAGGTCACTGTTTCCAAGATCATCAGATCTTCCCCGTCATCCCCATCGCTGAATAGACCAATGATTGTGGTGATGTCCGCATACATGATAGGCTTCACAGAATCACCTCCTGAAATGCAGACATTTTTACAAAGCGGGTAACAGGAAACTCTTGGGGGCGTTTGTGTACTTTGGGGATGATGCAATGCATCTCAGATAAAAAGTACTTTATAAAGTCACACCTACAGAGATGTACAGTGAAATTCGACCTCCACAGTCGCAGTATAGCACACGGGGACCAACTCGATTCTCAGCCAGTCACTTGGCCGGGGGGACTTCCTGGAGCAGGTTAACTAGAACGTGCTTTTTATTGGTGGGGGAACCGGAATGACTGAATGAAACACAGACAGACACGGGGAGAACATGTAAGAACGTCACACAGAAAGGACCTTCAATCCAGAACCTTCTTCCTGTGAGGTAGCTGTGCAAACCACTGCACCACTGCTGTGCCCTTGGTATGACTTGTTGGCTACCGTTTCTAAAAAAGGTAATATTTTAATTACATTTTATGACAATTTCAAATGAAAAACTGCCTTAAACGAAGGAAAAAAAGGCCATCTCTCTTAAGGGCTCCACAGAGTTGACGTCACTCTTACAAACAGGGCTTTGAACCGGTTCAAGGAACGAAAACGAAAACCGGGAACTTTTAGTATTTTCCAGGGAACAGAAACAAAACCGGAAACGTTATTATTTTTTATGTTCCGGAACTGGAACACTTGTTTACAAATAATGGTAACCGGTTAATAACGGTTTTATTTCGTTCCTCAAAGGAGTGTACTTGGGGATAACTTCAGAAATAAAACAAGAGTATTTATAAAATCTACGATGCAGCAGTGAAGTAGGAATCGTTGCAGGACTCTCTGCAGCGTGTTGTGGGTTCGCCCTGACACGCAACGAGACCTCGGCTGTAGAGCGCTACTAGCGGACCTCTGTAGCGAGTCGCTGTGGGTTCGCCGCAACATATATTACATGGCATTAAACAGCTGACAGGAACAAATTTTTTTGTTCTAACCGGTTCAGGAACGTCAATTTATTGGTGGAACACATAACCCGGAAACGTTATAATTCTGTTTCTGTTCGGAACAAAACGATTGGGAAAAAATATTGTTCCCGGAACGGTTAATTTCGTTCCTGTCAG
>OMKY01217184.1:0-11751 GCA_900302395.1 Bregmaceros cantori | reverse complement strand
GGCAATGGAGAGAAGCATGCAGCTGAGGGGAGCAGGGCTTGAAAGCTAAATTATTCTAAAAATGTTCCGTCCGGAACGGTTCAGACAGGCCTATGTTTAACGTTTTCGTTCTCGGAACCGTTCCGCCACCAAAATATCGGTCCTGAACCGGTTCGGAACGCAAAACTGTTGTTCGTTCTTAAAGTTCCTAATTTTGTGAAATATTAAGTTTTTATATAGTTTATACAAAATATATTTGGTGGACTTTCAAACTTCAGAGCAACTGTATTAACGTGAAAACCGGGTTTAAAACGCCATTACATTCGCTTCCTCATCTGTCCACACGCATGGGGCTTGATGACAGACAGTGAAATTGGACGGAAATAGTCCCCCAGACATAGGATATGTTCAAATATATAGAGAACAGAAAAAAAAAACGGTTTTGTGGATTTCATAATGTTCCGTTTCTGTTCCGGAACAGTTGAAGAAATCTTTTTTAGTTTCCGTTTCCGCTCCTCGTAAAATTCAGTACATTTCTGTTCGTTTTCGTCCCTTGAACCGGTTCAGAGCCCTGCTCTTCATCTTATTAGTGAATACAAACAATGTTTTTGTTTTAGTTTTTTTAAGAAAAAAATGCTTTGTCATATAGACAATATGAAAGGTGTGCATTGTTGTAAAAATAAACACAACTGAAACATGCTCTGTTTTTAAGTTTCATGAACAAAACAAACGCAAACCACAATATAGCTCAATGGAAAACCCACCACTTTTAATTTGAAGCAAAACGGTGCAGCCCTAGTACCTAACGACCTCTACAACTTGTCACTGCACAGGCGTCAGGGAAGCCAATGTTGGATGAGGAAGCCCTGTCCAAGGTTCTGCAGGGAGCACTCCCTGACCAGCAGGGTCCTCTGGATGAGGAGGACAATTTGGAGGAGCTCGAGAGAAAACTTGAGGCGCTGAGGAAACTGAAGAAGCTCAAGCAGAAGCGATACAACAAACTCCAGGTAGATTGGCCTGCTAAGCCTCTGTACTATGCTACTAGAAGGGCTGCAACAGTAGACATGTAAAGAGTCTATGCAGACTCTATGCCAGTGCCACTTTATAACTTGTGTTTTTTTCCTTTTGTTTTTGACCTTGTTCACTATCTGTCAATCTTGAGAGAGTTGTTGTATGCCCAACTAAAATTCCATATGCTGTCATGTATAAGGAATATGGCGAATTAAATTGAATCTTGAATGATGACACGTTAAATATCGCTGCTCCAATACTCATGCTCTCTTATCCCTCTTTCACACTAACGCTGTCAAAGAAATGAGAGATGGCGCTTGCGCCGGAAAACATACGCAATAAATAATAATAAATCTTACAAAACCCAAGGTCACTTCACAAAAGTGACCTTGAAAAATGACGAAACTGAGCGAAAAGAAAACATCAAAAAGTAAAAGATGAAATAATGAATTATTGGAACTATCTAATTAACTTTTCATCCAGAGTACCACCTGATAAACCATTCAGTGGTCCAAGTACCACCATGATGACGGATAGAAAAACATATACACCTTATACACCATATACACCTTCTCAACACAGACACATTTCAATAGAGATGGCATTCATTGTGAAATGTTACATAGGTCGTGAAAAGATGGATATACACAGGATTAGCAGATTGCTAGATTACACCTGGCTGTCGGTGGGTCCCCCTTGGGGATGAGGGTTAATTTGTTTATCTATTAACTTATTTTGGACGATATAATCGTAAATCGCGATTATTTCATATACGATTAGTCGATTGTGCATATGCAAGTTCAAATCTTGTCCAAACCTAGTACAGTAACGCCTTTTAAAACCTAGTGTACAGTAACGCCTTTCAAACCCTGCTGACAGGTGGAGGCACTGATCTTAAAACATGGTCGGCTGTTGCCCTGTGTTGTGTGCAATTGACTGTGGGGTTTGGTGTTGTCCGTGATGCTAATCATTCTAACGCATTGCATTTTTGCGTTTTTCAAAATGAGAAAATTATGAATCAAAAAAATCCCCAGAGTTTGCTCACCACTGGTCTAGACTTTCAGCCCATCAGTAGATGAGGGGACTCGAGAGATTCACTAGCCTACCGCACATACTGAACACACACAGGTCTTTGATTGTTGTCCATTAGGGCTGCAACTAATGATTATTTTAATTATCGATTAGTTGCCGATTATTTAAACGATTAGTCGATTTAATCGGTTGGACGTTTCTTCTTTTAGAAAATCCCTAATATTAACACTGACCAACAATAGCAAGGAATTAGTCTCAACTTCAAATCTTGTCAAATTTGGTTCTTCTTTTTTTCTTTTTTCTTTTTTTTTCAGCCCATTCAGGCTGTTTTTTTTTCAAGCTTTATTTATTATGGTTAGTGGAAACAGGTGAAGATGGGGGGCAGACATGCTGGAAATACGTCGGTGGTGGGACTCGAACCACCGACTCACCGTGCCATCAAGGCACATGCGTGCTTTCAAGTGCACTGCCCAACCGACTGAGCTACTGGGCAGCACTAAATTTGGTTCTTCTTAACCAACAAATCTATAAGTTACTTTCTCTGAGACAAACTTTTTACAATTTATACCGTAATATTTAGATGTTTTTTTTTTAATCATATTTGATGTTTTTCTGCTTTTTCACCTTTTTCGCATCAGTTATGACCATTAAATATATTTTCACACATGATGTATTAATATTAAATTGACCTGGACTAATTGGGGTAATGTTAGTACAAAACTGGCAAAATGACAATGATTCAATTTCTTGATGATTATCGATTATTACATTCTTTGCCGATTTAATTTTATAATCGATTAATCGACTAATCGTGCAGCCCTATTGTCCATTCAGATGCATTGTAAGACCCGAACCGAGGCCGGACAGCGTTTGTCGACGCACCAAGAGCAGACTGATCATCAGCTGAGGGAGAGCGCGGCCACGGTGGCGTCGGAGAACGCCTTGTTCAATGCACTTCTGGACGAGCTGGTGGAAGAAACAAACCGGCTGGAGGCGTATGTGCCAGCTAGGGGTGAGTATAACTCTCTCCTCCCCATCCATCCCGCAGTCTGGCTGAGTGGGGGTTTACTGAAAACTTTACAACCAGCTCTCTTGTCTTCAGCCATGTGCTGTGTCTCAAATGGCGCAGTGGTGCACTATTTTTTTTACTGCGTAGGGCGCTGTCCGGAATTATCGGTCAAATTCCAGTGCACTGAAAGTGGCCCGGATGATGCACTAAACACGCCAAACAAATGTGCAACTGATGGATGAGCGCACACTCTCGTCATATCCGCTAATGTGTTGCGGTTCTGTTTGTAGTCCTACCTACTGGCGGCATGCAAAATGGTAAGTTCAAAATGGATATTGCACTTTCATCGCTTTCTCGGTCTGCCTTTCACCTGGCAATGTGCCTTGGGATCTTGTGACATGTCCAGTATAGTTTTCATTTTGACTGTGGTTAGTAGGTCTTCAGAAGGTCTCATGGCCTGCTTTATTCTGGCTTATGCTTTTACTTCTTTGTTGGTGGCATGGTTTTTTGTACGAGATGCTGATTTCTGTGGCCTGAATTCTTCTCTCTAGCTTTGCCATCATGGTCCATGTCCCACAAGCGTACAGAAAGATTGACGTGAGCGCATCAGTATTTTTGCCCACTTCATATTTTTTCAATATACCGTGCATTTTATTGTAATTGTTTGTTCTAGTTCTATTTGGGAAAATAAAGAATAGGCAAGTAGCCATGTCGGATTGTGAGTTCACTGGAGTCAACGATGGCAATATACTGAGGGGACAGCCATCAAAAGCCTCTGCATTTGGGGCAGAGGCTTTTAGGGTGTGGCTCGACGGCAACATTTCTCGATCTACTTCATGGGAAAAGGTCCATTTTAAAACGAATAGCTCTTTAATGTAAGTGCGGCGACTGCTCATATGATTTAGAATAATTGCCCGTACAGGTTTAGACATGTTTTGTCACTGTTGGATTATGGGTTAACGCTAAAGGCCAGTGCACACCAATACGACTTGAAGTCGAGCTGCAAATTGCTGCAATGGTACTGCATATTGCTGCAACGCACATTGCTGCAACGCACAATCTGCAACCGTTCCATCGTGTTGCATTGGTGTGCACTGGTCATATGCCTAACTATTCTGGCCGACCCTAAACATACCCTAACCCCAAAACCTGACTTCTGTGACGAAACAACTCATTGACCAATTGTGTCATGAGAATTAGGGCCGTCCAAGATGAGATGTATGTTGTTATCTACAGGAAAGGTGTCACGTTATGTAGTCTCTCCTCCTCCCCCGGTCATTACTTCTTCCAACGTCCATTTATCTCAGGAAACTATCCTGTCGTATTTGTCTTTGAATAAATGGAGCCATCATTTGGACAGAAAGCTGGATTCGGCCATCTGAGCAGCACGGTGGTGCAGGTTACTGGTTAGCTGCCTCACAGTAAGATGGCCTTCTTTCTGTGTGAATTTATATGTTCTCCTCGTGTCTACGTGGGTTTCTTCCATGCACTCCGGTTTCCCCCACCAAGGAAATAAGGCAATGGCTCAGAATCAGAAGTTCAGGGATGGGTTAAATGCAGAGGAAGAATTTCACTTTACATATTTGTATGTGTGACTAGATCAGGTACCATTACCATCTCTCCCTGCTGACCTAAAGTCTCAGTGAAATTTGATAATGTTTCGCTGAATGACGATGCTTCTAACGCCGCCTACAGGTGAGGAGCGAGCTGTGGGGGAGCAGCAAGCAGCAGGATCCACGTGTGGAAGCCCAGCACTCATATCTCAGATCTCCGTGGAGGGCTATGTACGACAGGAGGAGGAACACACCACAGCCCTGGTGGCTGCCGGGGTCTGGCCCCCACCTGGCAACGAGGGAGCAACCAGTGAAAAACATGGAGAACCTGAGAAGGTATTTCAAGTTTTCAGCTTATTATATCTACGAAACATTGAGCGTAGGGAATGTAATGGTTTTGCGTGCCTCACAGCTAGAACGTCCTGGGTTCGAATCCCAACCCAGTCAGGTCCTTTCTGTGTGGAGTTTAGATGTTCTGTCCTTGTGACTTGTGATGTCATATAGCAGCTAAGTGGTCAGTAGAATATATGTGGGGTTTATTGATGCTTCTAGTGTGTTTTGGGGATATCCCTTTAGCAGTCGGCACCGACTGCATACCTCTAGTTTCGGTGTAGGAATTCCACAGAAAATGGCTTTTCCTTTCTGAGTCAGGCCAACCTGGTGTTGACTAACGCATTATTCACAAAACCGTGAAATGGGTACTGAAATATCTATATAACCACATTTTCATTTCCCCAAATGGCTTAAAATGTACAGTTATAACACTGCCAAGTGAGATTTAGGTTGACCGTGGAAAGAAAAATTAAGGATCAAGCACATTTTTCAGTTTTTTAGTTTTTCAAATGTATTTTTTGTGGCTCGGCTATCGGTGAAGGGAGGCGAACTCAGGACTGTCCGTGCCATTAAGGGTCCTTTGTAGTGCACTGCCTTAACAGTCTGAGCTACAGGCACAGATTCTTATTTGATTAATCTTCTTAGTTCAAACAACAACAACTCGTCCTTGTGATCGATGCCAGTGCATTGCATTCCATAGGTCCAGCCTGCAGGCTGGTAGCTCTCGTTATCTGTGGCAGTGGGCGTCCAGCTTCATCCTCCTTGCTGCTACCTAAATGACTCTGTGGCATCTTTTAAATTTATTTCTTCCACTCCATAGATTGCAGACTGGAGCAAGGAGATGGGGCAGCTGCACGGAGCTTTCCTGACAGCCCAGAATCGTCTGATCCAGACTACCGCCCGAGAGGCCGGCCTCCGTGCTAGCCTGTCACTGGTGACCCAGTCCCAGATCAAGGTAGAGTAACCAGTACTGTACCCATGACAGGTGGTGAACTGTATGTGGAGTGGGGACTACGGGACTGCAGTATAAGACCGTGAGGGGATGCGATCTCAAGGCTTAAACCACAGCGACATGTATGGGTCTGCCTTAGAGTAGTGTCTTTAACTGCTACACCACAGGGGCCAAATATTTAAACATGTGGTTGTTGCGACTTTAAATATATGCATTGTAGGGGGGCGCGGTGGTGGAGTGGTTATTGAGCGTGCCCCTCAGACCATTGGTCGAGCAGCGCCTCGGGATCTCATCCCCTCTCCGGCTTTTCTGCAATGTCTCCCCCCGACTCCCCATCCCAGTTTCCGATTTAATCCTATCCCTATCCCTCAATAAAAAGAAAGAAAAACTGTGCTTGTGCCCAAAAAATGATTTTCAGAAAATATAAATATGCATTGTTGTGTTTAAAAAAAGTTAAATTTCTGAGATTGTTTCTTCGGTCAGGTGCTGGGGGAAGCCTCTCGTGCCCAGCTTGAGTCCCGGGAGACGGCAGCCCGACGGGAGCTGCAGAGTCTGGCTAGCGAGCGAGAGTCCGTGCTCCACAAGCAGCTAGCTGTGACACTGGACAGTGTCTTCCCTGTAGAGGTGGCTCCTGTGGTGCGCGGCCATCTGGCCCTACAGCTCGCCCACCAGGAGAACTACACTTCCAGGCTGACGCAGGTGAACATGCCCCACACAGCTCCTATAAGACACAAACTCCATCTCTATAGACGAGTTCGGGGGGTACTTCCGGTGTCTGAATGTAATGAAATTATGATTATAAGTCACGATCATGGAATAATGAAAAAAGTTAAATTTTATTGCACTTCTTTCAACAAAACCATTCTCGATGCAGGATGTAATTTAAAATCACAAAATTGCATTAACTGCATTAAATTGCATTAGTGACAATGCACTGTGTAAGGAATAATAAAGAGAATATAACTGAATTAGAATTATTATAGCATGGAGGTTCAAATCCCCAGCTTTTCTGCAATGTCTCCCCCGACTTTTCATCCCAGTTTCCGATTTAATCCTGTCTCTATCTCAAAGATTAAAAAACGGCGCTTGCACCCAAAAAATAAAAACTAAAAGAATTATTATAGCATAAAGACAATAGTTGCTTCATGGCCCTGTGTGTAATTGACTCTGCATGTTACGTGGTTCATCAACTATCGCATCTTACCATTCAGCATTAATTCTCACCCAGGTGCGAGACTACCTGCTCAATCAGGGAGCCTGGTCCGACCTGCTTCTGTTGGCGGTGGAGGCGGAGCTTCAGGGGTGGGAGGGTCTGAAGACCCAGCTGGTCAACACCGGCCGCAGGCTGGACTCTCAAGGCCAGCAGGACCACCGCCGTCTGGAGGCTCTAGGCCAGCCCTGGCTGGTCCCCAGCCAGGGAACCACTGCCATCATCAGCCGCACAGATGTCACTTTCAGCAGGTGGGATGAACTATTGGCACATATCTTTCTTGGGATCAGGGCTTGAAAACGAAATTATTTTTAAAACGTTCCGTTCCGAACGGTTCAGGCAGGTCTATATTTAACGTTTTCGTTCTCAGAACTGTTCCACCACTAAAATATTGGTCCTGAACCGGTTCGGAACATAAACATTTCGTTCGTTCTTAAAGTTCCTTATATTGTGCGATGTTAAGTTTAGATATAGTTTTTATACAAAATATATTTGGCATTTCAAACTCCGAAGCAGCTGTATTAACGCCATTACATTCGCTTCCTCGTCTATCCACAAGATGGAGCCCCAGATATATGGGGCTTGATGACTGACAGTGAAAGTGGACGGAAATAGTCTCCCAGACATAGGATATGCTAAAATATATAGAGAACGGAAAAAATGTTTTTAACCGTTTTTTTGGATTTCATAATGAGTATCGAATCAGTTTCTGTTCCGGAACAGTTGAAGAAATATTTTTTCGTTTCCGGTTCCAATCCTTCTGTAAAATTCTGTAAAATTCCGCTCGTTTTCGGTTTCCGTTTTCGTTCCTTGACCCAATCAATCACCGAGGAAATGAAACATCTCTATTGTCAGGTTTTTTCTGCAGCCCCCCCCCCTTTTTTGGTACTCACAATTAAAAAAAAAATAATTAAAAAGTTCTGAAATACAAAATATTAAATTAACATAAGTCATCAATATTAATTGTATGAGTCAGAGTGACTAATGTATTAGTTCTACATTTTGTTAAGAAGAACCAAATTTTACTACATTTCGAGGTGACAAGATTTATTTCTTGGAATTGCTGATCTCTGTGAATATTTGGATTTTTGTTTCTTTAAAAAATACCCCAATGGATTAGTGGACAAATCGACCTTAAGTTGCAGCACTAGAAGTTACCATAGTTTGCTGTGTGTGTTCAGTTCATGACACAAGTTGACAAGTCTGTCAGGTAAAACATTCTGTTCAAACAACTAGGGAAAAGGACTACAAACTTGATTATAGCCGTTATTTCAAATTATTTTTATTATATGATGCTGTGTTTTAGACGGACTTTTTCAAACCTCAGTATAGAAATGTCAAAATTAGGTTAATGCATTATTATGACATTCAATATAAAACGGAACAAATATGTACATTTTATTGTCTTCAAACATACACTAGAAGAGGTTTTTTTAGCACTCTGGAAAAGCATAGACCATAAATGTTGTATTTGTGAGACGATACTATCGGATATTGTGATATTTTCAATTCACAATATCGTGATACGGAAATTTGGATATCGCCCAACCCTACATTGCAGGCTGTTCCAGATCCTGAGAAGCTCAGCCAACAAGTCCACCAGCTCTTCCGACGAGCCCTTCCACACCCACCAAGCCTTAACGCAGGCAGCGCTCCACCTGACCACCGAGCTCCGCCGGTGCCGCGAGGCGGTGGCGGCGGCAGCCAGCCGACAGGGCCAGACCGCAGCGGTGCTCCGCGGGCACTGCGAGACGGTACACGGCGCCACCTACACAGAGCTGCAGCATCTCAGGCTGCAGCCTGAGGTATGTAGTGCTCCCGCTGGGCCCCGGGAGGCGCTCTGTTGTCCGAACGCACAGGTGGGTGGAACCGCTTTGCACACCTCTATGCACCAGGCTTGCACTAGCGTTAGCACCCGAGTGGGTCCAGAAGGACTGTTACTCCTTCCAACAAGTCGTTCTTTGGAACGGGAATTTATTTGTTTCCTCTCACTCCGCAGGAACTGAAAAATAGAAATTATAAAAAATATGATTGTTTAATAATAGTCATACATGCATCGCAGAACAGCAGAAATAATATGTAAAACAATGTAATAAAAAAAATCGAAGCACCTCGTTTGCCACTTGAAATGAATCCTCAATCGTCATGAAAAGATAGAACTGTGTCCGGAATTCCTTTTCTTCATTCGAACGGACTTTGCTGTGCCGCCAACCCCCGGGAACCCGAAAAACAGTTCCACATCAGAACAAATATCAAAGGTTCGACTAGACTGATTAATTTGCTTATTGGAATACATGTATAATGCATGTGTGAATAATCTTCACAATATAAACCTCTAATTATCATTTAATCTTGAAAACTAATGTAATGCCATTTCAAATGGAATAATACAATTAAAGTGAATGTTAAATTATTCATAACGAGTGAATGAACAAGTTACATTGACATGGCAGAGCCACATCACGCGGTAAATTATTTCCTCGCAGAGGAACATCACCAGTGTTGCCACAGTGAAAAGTAATTTGACTACTGAATACTGCCTGCCCCTCTTCATTGAGTCAATGAATGAAACCGTTTTTTTTGCAACAAACAATTATGCGTGTACAACAGAAGAAAAGATGTTTAACGTAATAATAAGCACATTTGTTTAATTTTCTGGATGAGCAACATTTTCATAATGTTGTAGTATAAAATTATATTTTAGTTTGTCAAAAGCAATTATAGAAAATCTGTAAAAAAAAGTATGTCTTCAATGGCTTTTGTGCCGAGTGATGTACTTTTGCAATACTTATAGTTAAGAAATTCTTTTTAGGCGAACCAGTTGCTGTAGTAGTATCCCAAAAGGATTAATAATTAAGGTGAAAATGGTTTGTATTTGTTGTAGTCAAGCTAATCAACAAATTGTTTCAGTTGTGCTTTACTGCAAAATGTAATCTAGTTGGCACTTGGCAGAACATATTCCAGATAAAGGTATGTTTACCAAGATTATGATGTGAACACCTGGGAAATGCACAGCATGGTTAAGGTGCTACGAGGACTTGTTGCGCCCTCGTCACGCAATAGATGCAAAATGATCTGCACAATGTGGGGGATCTTTTAAAAAATGTCATTGTTATAAAGATTGCAACTAACAATTATTTTGATCATTGTTTAATCGCCCATTTTTCCTGACGATTAATCTATTAATTTCTCAACTAGAATCATATCGATATTAGCATGAATTATTGTTCAAATTTTCCAATAGTGATATTGCAAACTTTTTTTTCTGTTGCGCTTTCTCCACTCATTGCTCATTTCATTTTTTTAGTTTTAGCTTGGAAGAGCCTACTCTTCTGTGCTGAATTCTAAAATATTGGGTTTTCACCTTACGTGTTACCTTGTTTGTATTAGGGCCATGAAACTGGGAATGGTGACTGCGTTGGGAACATCATAAATTAAACATGCTTGACTGTAAGTTGGGCCAAACAAGCAAACGATCAATTGATGCAGATTAATCGATTAGTTGTCAATAATTTTAATAATCAATTATCATCGATTAATTGGTCGCAGCTAAATGTGATATCTAAGTTCAGTGAAAAAAACGCATATTACTCACCCATGAATTTTGCAGTAGCATGATCACGGCCAAAATGCAACTCAAATGACATGAAAAAACCTCACAAGGAACCAATGAGTCCTCGTTGCACTTAAGGGATAAGGACACGAGTGGAAACGGTGCATGGTGTATGTTGATTTGTCTCTTGTTTCGTCTGTGAAATGCACCTTGTTTGGCATTACAAATGCACCTTGTTCCTTTTGTTTGTCCCTGTCCTCACTGATCTTATCCTCTTCTTTTCATCTTGTTTTTGTGTTGTTTCAATCTTGTCATCTCACAACAGATATTGATGAATATTCTGTGTATTTTTGTGTGAAAAAATGTAGTTGACTAATTTTTGGGCTATTGAAAAAAATCGTTAGTGGCAGCCGTACTTGCTGGTCTCTCTCGGCAGATTGGCAGACCACAGCACAGGTTGGGGGGTTAAAGTCGGTTTTGCGCTCCTCAAAGAGGGCTATGCAGGCATGACCTCAACAACCTTTTCCTATTTTATTTTTTTGTAAAAACTTCAATTTTGATTTTTGCGTGTGATAGGAATTGAGCGTTGGCCTGGTCCAGGAAGACAACCAGGCGAGGAAGCTGCAAAACGTGATGGCAGCGCAACAGCAGGAGGTAACGCAGGAGCACTCGTCGATAACCAAAATATTAGTCAAATATTAGTTGCCGCAGTAGCTCAGTCTGTTAAAAATTCAACATTGAGCCCTCTAATCAGGGTTGGGAAGGTTGCTTTTTAAAATGAATCTGTTGGTTACCGCTTGTCTGTCCAGACAAATGGACAGTGACGTATCTGCTGGTCCTCTGGGCAAAGCCAACTATCGCGCCAACTGTGTCCCGCAGCAATCTGCGCACTGCACTCGGCGCACTGCATACAAGCTGATGGAAACACAGCCGAACACGCGGGTGCGCTGATACAATTGCGTTGCGTAGCGCATTTGCCGGTGGAAAGCTAGCGTCAGCGTAGGGGTGTTCGATCTTGAAAAAAAAGTAGATCACGATCTAGTTAGTGCATATCTCAATCTCACGATCTTATCACGATCTTGGATTTTTTTTAAACGCACATTTTTATTTTATATATAT
>OMKY01217168.1:0-11327 GCA_900302395.1 Bregmaceros cantori | reverse complement strand
TTAGGGTAGGTAACTAGGGGTTAGGGCATACAGCCTATGGGTTGGGGTTAACCCATTAACCCTACTGTGATTAAACAACTACTGTGATGAGAGTGAGAGCACACACACACACAGACACAGACACACCCACAGACACACACACACACACACACACACACACACACACATACAGACACACATACACACCCATACACACAGACACACCCACACCCACACACACACACACAACATACACACATGCAGACACACACACAGACCATACACACGCAGACACACACAGGACACACTCACACACATACGCACTCTCTCTTTTATTGTATGCGTTTGCAAGTGTGACACATTTTTTCTACTATTGTTGGTGGAGAGGTATCGGAATGCAACTGTGTGTGTGTGGGTGGGTGTTTGTGTGTGTGCCTGTATATGTGTGTCTGTCTGTGGGTGTGGGTGTGCGTCTCTGTGTGTATCTGTGTGTGTCTGTGTATGCCTGTGTATTTGCTTGCACTTTGTGTGTTTGTGTGTACTTGACTGTGTCTGTGCGTCACACCCTGTTTCTGTGACATAAACTGTCTGTGTCATTAGATATACACACACACACACACACACACACATATTTTTACATGCAAAATTATCACACGTACATCAATCATAAGTGCATAAACACACACTCAACATGTGTAATGTTAATGAACCCCCTTGGAATAACGCCTACTTCCTGTGAATTGAACCCATTTCCTGTTGGGGGCACAGAACAGATCTTGGCAGACAGGAAGTGTAAGATGTCGTTCCTGTTTGTACCAACGTGATTATAGAAGATGGGCACACTTAGCATAGCATCTAACAGCAGGCAGCAGCAAAGACAAGTTAGCTGGTTTTAGCTAATAGTGGTTAGCTCATGCTAGCTCCGGTTAGCTGG
Source organism: Bregmaceros cantori (assembly GCA_900302395.1). Lineage (NCBI taxonomy): Eukaryota > Metazoa > Chordata > Actinopteri > Gadiformes > Bregmacerotidae > Bregmaceros > Bregmaceros cantori. Next base: position 10,414 of record OMKY01217168.1, on the reverse strand, counting down.
GGTTAGTAGTTAATAATTATACTATATAGGACACACACCATTTTGTAGGGGTGTCCGAAGATAAGACATTATAACCCATAATGCACGGCGAGACGTTTTAAAAACGACCTAAACTACAAAAACATGGCACTGCGGGAAGAAATAGCGACTGACCACGCAAATAGTTATAAATATTAGTACTTTTGACTTTTTGTGATGATTGTGGAATTTTATAATAATATATTAAAGTACTAACGTCATTTCTGGCAGGCCACTTATCGTTAAGAAGCTTGCTCCAGGTAAATCCCCTCAGCTGATTAACTCGCTCCCCCAGCGATTGGCTGGTCAGCTTCGGCACGCCCTATAAATTCTACCCGCTCCTAAACCATGTACTGCTATTTTTTTGCTACCCACCGCCCTCCCCCGCTCGACCACCAAAATGGAAAAACTGTTGTGTATGATGTGACATGTTCTCTTGTCACGCCACTTGGCTCTGTTCATGGGGGGGTTATCTATCTCACCCTGCGTGCTGGGGTGAGAATCCCCTAAACTACTGCTGCCTTCTCATCCTGCGTGCTAGGATGAAAATTCTCTACATTGCTGCTGCTCCGTGAATTAGTGCTTTTCCATGGTACTCATTGAAATAGGGGAGTTCCTCCGAACAGAGCCATACCGCCAAGATAATTCTAATCTTCTGTTGTCTTTCTTAACTAGAATGGTTCTGACAGAAATATTATCGTCATTTTGATGGTGGTGACTTAATCTCTGCAGTTGCTGTTGAGTAGACTTTAAGTGAGTGCACTATATAGGGAGTAGGTGATTTCGGACACAGCCATTGTCTTCTTGTCAGAGTCTTATGTCCACTGGTTGGGATACCAGGAAATGTTTCTTGGAGCATCTGTTGGCTTCCATTGTTCCGCAGGTTTCCTGTGAGTATTTGTATGTGTGTGTATGTCTGTCTGTCTGTCTGTGTGTGTGTGTGTGTAAATGTGTCTGTGTGTGTGCATGCGTGCGTGTGTGTGTGTCTGTGAGTGTATGTGTATGTGTGTGTGTGTGTGTGCGTGTCCGTGAGTGTGTGTGTTCTTAATAAAGACATTGTGTGCAGTTAAAGGAAAACTATCGAAAAGTCATACAGGCTGGCCCTGTGGAGCAGTCGTTAAGACCGCCGAATCCAGCACACGACGCACTCACACCTGCGTCATGAGTTCTCCTCCCCTCGCAGACATTTCCGCAATGCCCTACCCCGATATCTCTCATGGCACTTTTGAACTTACCCTTTCTATAATGGAAACTGGCACTTACGGCGAAAGAATATATTATCTAGAAGCACTCAGAGATTGCAAACCTGCGGCGTAGTGGTACAAAAAAAGTGCTATCAGTATGTGCTATATTAGTGCTATCAGTATGTGTGGCAGCGCGATTTCAGTTGACGCCACCGGCGAACATGCTCGGCACAAGCCAACTACATTTCCCAGCATTCCTGCAACCCGGAAGTATGGTCATGTGACCACGGTAAGCGGCCAGCGTTCTATCGGTAAGTTGGTGATGAAGTGTGATTATTTTACTTATCGGCTACAGAAATGCACCAAAATTTTAATCACTTCTTTCGTGTGTCATTTCCAACAACTCTACAAAATTTCATCCAGATCCGTACTTTTTCAGTTATCTTGGAGACAAACCAACCAACGCGACTAAAAACATAACCTGCTTTGCAGCGCCGGTAATAAAGTCATACTGAAGGGGATAGCCCCGTGGCACTTCAAGCCAGCCCCATATATAGTATTGTTTCCGTGGCTTAAATCACAGCACACGCAATGCTGTGCCGAGCACTTTTTTTTTTTTTTTACATTTTGTCATCATCCTAGAGCAGGCGTCTCAAACTCCATCGCAGAGCAGAGGTTGAATGAAAACATGGCAGAACTTTCTAGAATTGGATTTCTTGTGAACACTGTTGATTCTAAACTTTGGAAACTCATTTCACATAGGCGAAGATGGGCAGTAACATATTACAATTTACTCCGTTGCAATTTTTTGGTGTACTTTTTAACTTTTGGAGTACATTTCTCACAAAGAGTAAATTTGAGGTAAAAAAAATACTTTTTACTGATATGTCAGCAATTCACTAATCCTTACACTAACTTAGTCTGTAACGACACCCGTTGGGAACTGTTGGCACATATGTTGAATTCAATAACATTATTAAAAGAGACTTTTATTTTTTACTGAAATTACTCAGTTCTTTCGCTACTTAAGTAACTTTTTTGTGGATTACTTTTTTACTTTTATTTGAGTAACTATTTGTATGACTACTTTTTACTTTTACTTGAGTAATATTTTGCTGAGGTAACAATACTTTTACTTGAGTAATTTTTATGGCAACTCCGCCCATACCTGAACATAGGCCAGCGTTAGGGTAGTGGGACACCTAAGCTGTAGTAGCTCTGGCTCCTCCCTAAACTAATGAATATCAGTGAAACTATGGTAAAAGCAAACTATGGTAATGTGTCTACCATTAACTTCAACACTACATTATCCAACTGACTGTCTCATATTAGGAAGCTGCAGAAAATGGCCCACAGGAGGCCAATCCACCTTACTAGTGTGCACAGCTTGGTTCTGCCTTTGCCTTGAGCAGACATAGCTCAGCTTTCATCATAACATGGGAACGCACCGCGACCTTTGACACCAATTACCAGTTCTGTGTGTCTGTTTGTGTGTGTGTGTATGTGAGCTAAGGAGATAGTGCACTTATGTGTGTGTGTATGCAGTCTACCTGTATCTGTTTATCAGGTCTACCTGTATGTGCAATTGTGTGTGCGTGTGTGCTTGAGTCTGCCTGAGCCTGACAGTATATGTGTGTCCAGTGTAAGTGCGAGACCTGTGTGTGTGTGCGCGTGTGTCTGTGCGAGTCCTGTGTGAGTGTCTGTATTTGTGTGTGTGTCCGTGTGTCTGTCAGTGTATGTCTTTGTGTGTCTGTGTGTGTCTCTGTGAATGTGCGTGTGTACCTGTGTGTGTGAATGTGTGTCTGTGTGTGTGTGTCTGTGTGTGTGTGTGTGTGTCTGTGCTACACTTCAGCGGTATCAAACAGTGGTCCATTGTTCCTTTGACCATGGTTGTTTCAACATCGATAACATTTTTTTCTCTCTCTCTCTCTCTCTCGCTCTCTCTCTCTCTCTCCCACTCTCTCTCTCTCTCTCTCTCTCTCTCTCTTTCTCTCATTACCTTCAATTTCTCTCCTCCCCTCTCTCTCCTTCTCTCTCTTCCTCGTTCTCTATCGCTCCCATCTCTATCCCTATCTCCATCCCTCTCCCCTCTCTTCCTCTTTCTCCCACTCTCTCTCCCTCGCTCTCCCTCTCCACCTCTCTCCATCCCTTCCTCCCTCTCTCTCTCTCCCTGCCTCTCTAATTCACTACCTTCAATTTCTGTCCATCTCTCTCTCCATCTCCCTCTCTCTCTCTCTCTCTCTCTCTCTCTCTCTCTCTCTCTCTCTCTCTCTCTCTCTCGCAGACACAATAATGTCCATAATCAGTCAATGGGAGCGGTGTGACTTGCTGTAGGACCATGGAGACTTGCAGTAAAAGCAGGTCAGATGCACGGCCCTCTCTGTTTAACCAAACAACCTTGAAACCCACGCTGAAGGTCGCCGAGCCCTGGCTGTAATGTGATCTTAAGTCAGCACACCTGCACCACGACAGTAATTGAAGCTGAAGTAAAGTAGCAAGGCTGTGGGACCATAATGGCCTATGGCATAGGGCAGGAGTTTATCTCCTGTATCTGTAGCATGAAGCGGCCAGGTGCACGTTGCCAAGTGTGGATGTTAACAACGCAAGTTTAACATTTTTATTATACTTTTTATTACCTGCGCTGGGGCTGCGCCGCGAAGCAGTTCATGTTTTTGCTCGTGTTGGTTGGTTTGTCCCCATGATAACTGAAAAGGTTGTGCACGGATCTGGATGAAATTTTGCAGAGTTGTTGGAAATGACACACGGAAGAATTGATTCAATTTTGTTGCATTTCTGTAGCCTATAAGTAACATTATCATACTTAATCACCAACTTACCGATAGATCGCTGGGCGCTTGCCGCGGTCACGTGACTAGACTTCCAGGTCGAAACAGCCGCTGGGAAATGTAGTTGGCTTGTGCTGAGCATGTGGCGTCAATCGCAATTGCGCTACTCGAGCACTTGCTTTGATAATGGGTTGCCACACATACTGCTAGCACTAAAAGTAATAAGTTATTTTCTCGGTGCAAGCACCGTTTTTGTAATTTTATTGACAGCGTTAGTGTGAAAGGGGGATGAGGGAGCGGGTGATGAGCGGACGTGCAGTATATGACCATGAGGGGAGGTGATCTCACAGCGCAGTGTGTGCTGTAATCTATTATATTTATGTGTGTTTAACATTGCAGCACATTGTGGATGTATGGAAGCTGCATTGATAATGACGGCACCGGTCAAAAGAGCATTTACAGTATTTTTTCCGACGTCAGCGCCGTTTTTTTCATCTTTATTGGGTAGGATTAGTCGGAAACTGGGTTGAAGAGATCGGGTGTAGACATTGCAGACAAGTCGACGAGCAGAGTCGAACTCGCGACACTGCGGACTAGACGGTAGACACAGCGCCACTAACATGAATGGGGTCGCGTTAGGTGTGGTGTCCATAACCACTCGGCCAACGCGGACCCCCTGCATTTACAGTATTTACGTGCAGGGCACCACGGAGATGCTAGGGTCTGTCTGTTCGTCTGCCGAGAGTGTTGACCGATCACCTGTTACATGTTTTCTCTGGTTCAAATAAACATCATGCTACTGCAAGAAGCCTGTGGAACTGGCACGTCTGGATGCCATTCAGCAAGAGGCCAGCCTGGCTACTTGCCAAGCACCATCCAGATCGTACTTATACCCCTCTGCAAGCAACAGCTCAGTCACTCATGGGTTCAATCCCAGCATGCCCCGCGGCACCTCAGCCACGGCGGCACCATTCATTACAATACATTACAACGGGATGAAGACGCGCATACTTTATTTAAACGGACGGTTCAATAACGTGTCCGTTTTAATAGCGTCAAGTGTCCGTTTTAATAGCGTAGCACGACATTAAGTTATTATTCAGTCTATAAATAATAACACACATACACACAACAACCAAGGGTTTGCCTGCACAAATATTCCGTGTTCACACTTGCATATCGTGTTGCAAAGTTATCAATTTGAAAACAGACTACTTACAATCCTGTCGAATGCAACGCGGGTGAAATATTAATCCACAACTCGGGTTTACTACATTAACTGCATAACAGAACGTCTTCATCCCGTTGTACTGTATTTCTGTTGAAATCCGGACTCCCGAGGCTTCTTGCAGGTGATCGGTCAATACTCTCGGCAGGCGAACACAAGACAGACAGACAGACCCTAGCATCTCCGTGGTGCCCTGCACGTAAATACTGTAAATGCTCTAATCATGGCGCAGCCATTTTTGACCGGCGCCGTCATTATCAATGCAGCTTCCATACATGCACAATGTGTTGCAATGTTAAACACATATATGTAATATATTAATTTAGCAAACATATATCTGATTTTGTTAATATCGGTTGCTCCTTACCGTAGCAACACGAGAGTCAGGATTATTATGGGATAGTATACATGCGCTACTCGGCCCCTCCCCGTGTGGGCGTGCCTCCATGCCTATATAAATATATACCTGCTCACCCTCTGTGTCTCTCTCTTTCACGATCGCCTCCCTTCCTGTTGCCTGGTTCCTTGTGTGATATAAAGTCATTGTTCCACTACCTACATCGCTCTCAGCTGTGAGTCATTCCAACTACTGGCGCTCTCAGTCTGCTGATGAAATGAGTTAGTGAGTGAACCGCACATCGTGCAGAGGCGCAAGAAATAGTTCCCTGGATTTCCACTAATAAAACTCCCACATTTGAGTTTTGTGTTACCAATTGAATCTTGCATAGTGACACCCATACTAAAAATACGGAACCAGTTTGGAAGCAATTAGTGGCTCTAATCTGGTAGCTGCTTGACTCACTCCATGGTCATATCCCCATTCAAATCAACATCGGAACGGCCGATAGCACTTGGACGCGCGCGCACATGCACGGGTGACTGGCAATGTATAGTTTATCTTAAAATAATGAAGAACATGTTTCAATTTGAATTTTCGGTGGTCTATCCCTTTAAGTCATAAGACAGAGGAGCAAGGCGAAGCTCTGCACAAGAGGACAGGGTGAGCTGTTTGGGCGTTCCACAGAGTATAATGGAAGCTGGTTTGAGAAGATGAAAGAGCAGGTTGAAGAAATGAAAAACACATGGTGAGGATCATAGGTGTGCCACATACACCAAGAACACGCTAGGTGTCTATTACACACTCTAATATGACTCCAACGGGACCTGAAACCTGTTCATCCAGAACCACAGACTCTCCGATTACTAAGGTAGACTTTAATAGGACGTTGGTGTCCTCGATGCATTACTGTGTCCGACCAAATGCATAGACGTTGGCATGATTCTAATCTCTAAATCAGAAATGCTGAGCTATGCTGGCTCTGCGGTGCTGTCGGTAAGACACCCGCATCCAGCACATGTGTTTTGCCTGTGGCTTAGTTCACAGGTACGTGCAGCATCGTGAGTTCTCCTCCCCTCGGCAACATTTTGCAAGGTCTCTCATATCCCACTTTCGCACTAACCCTGTCATTAAAATGGGAAAATGGTGCTTCAGCTCTCTCTCCCTCTTTGTCTCCCCCTCTTTCTTCATCTATCCCCTCTCTGTCTTTCATTCCTCCTCTCCCTCTCCTCTTCTCTCTTTTCCTCTCTCTCTCTCTCCTTCCCCCACTCTCTCCCTCACTCTCCATGTCTGTCCCTCACTCTCTCGCCCTCCCCCTCACTCTCTCCCCCCTCTCTCTCTGTCTCGCCATCTGCATCTCTCTCTCCCTGCCTCTCTCCCTCTCTCTATCTCCTCGTCTCCCCCGTCTCTCTTTCTCCCTCTCTCCATTTATCTCTCCCCCTCTCTGGCTCTCCCTTCCTATCTCGCTCCTCCTCTCCCCCCCTCTCTCTCTCTCTCTTTCTCTCCCCCTTCTCTCTCTGTCTCTCTCTCCCTCTCTCTGTCTCTCCTCCCTCTCTCTCTCCCTCTCTCTCTCCCCTTCTATTTGCCATGTAGTGTGTATTGTCTGTCCTATCTAGGGCGTCAGAACTGTTTCTGCTGACCTGTTTCTGTCGCTCGCCCACAGACACAGACGTCGGTGTCTACCTGCCATTGTGTGGAGATTGTGCGTCGCTCTCCTGTCGTTGTCAGTCTACCACTCTGTTTACCTGCCGCTGAGTGTTGAGGATGTGTGTGTTTAACGTGTTGTGGCCTGAATGGATGATAGAAAACAGTGTCCTGTGTATACCACAGGCCCTCCTTCCGCTAACAACATTAGGGAATCGACCTGAATTTCCAGTCGAATTTCGATCCATGATACAATCTGACTCAATTCAATCTAATTAATGTTTATTATTGGATTGTCGATTTAAAATAAATACTGTCCCGTAGACAAAACAGTCCCATGTGTATTTTTCACAGTATCTGTGTATGTGTAAGAGGGCCACACAGAGAGAAGAGTCTATTAAAAAGTATTTATTAAGTATGAATTTCAAACTTATTGTAAGTTTGAATTTCAAACTTATTACAAGTTTGAAATTCAAGTCAACACCACTTTCTGAGTCACCAATTCACATTTTTAAATCGACTCATTATCTTTTGAGCGTGATCATTTAAACCCTGACCTACTAACCATGTTGTCAGAATCCGCTGTTGCGAGTTCACTGTGGGCAAAATGGAATCTATTCATGTGTTTTTATAACAGAAACCAAAAAGAAGAAAAAAACACCCTCCCTCCCGACTCTCCCCCAACCCTCTCTCAGCCCTGTTTTTCAATGTTTCAGGGGAGAGCGTGTGGTGGCTAGAGAGTGTGTCCCCCATAGGTCGAGAAGTGCTGCAGGTTCAAATACCCTGTCCGGCTTTTCTGCAATGTCTCCCCGACTCTTCATCCCAGTTTGTGATTTAATCCTGTCACTATCTCTCTCAATAAAGAATGAAAAACGGTGCTTGCGCCCAAAAATTAACTTGAAAAAAAAAGAAAAAAGGTTGGACAGGGCTGACTGATTTGGTTTGGTTTGGTGTGGTTTGGTGTGGTTTGGTGGGGTGGGGTGGGGTGTGGTTTGGTTTGGTTTGGTTTGGTGGGGTGTGGTGGGGTGTGACTTGGTGTGGACCAGAGAGGAATGCACAGAGGCAGGTTTAGGTCTGGCTCTTTGTAGACTGCTCATGATTGCCTGATGGCTGGCACCTGGAAGCAGTCAGACAGGTGGAGCTGAGTGGAGGGGGAAAGGGGGAGAGAGGAAGGGGGAGAGAGCGAGAGAGAGAGAGAGAGAGAGAGAGAGAGAGAGAGAGAGAGAGCGAGAGAGAGAGAGAGAGATTAACGTGTTAAGTAGTGCTGGGTTCAAAAGATTGTGAATCGAATCAAAATTGATTGAGAAAGAAAGGGGGTGTGAGAAAGTGGGAGAGAGAGGGTGGGAGAGAGAGAGGGAGAGAGAGAGCGAGAGAGAGAGAGAGTGTGGCTGGTCAGAGAAGAATGTGAAAGAGGGCTAAGCGGTAACATATCTCTCCATCCAGTCACATACCTGTTGTAATGTTAATGTTATGTTAATAATGTTGGTCAATGACTCATTCTCACAGCAGTTTATATGATCTGAACACATTTTAATCTAATCTTCCTCCCAGTCAGCTGGTTCATTCCCAGCCATCAGAGCCACACCCAATGGTGTGCTTTGGGTCAGTCACTGAATTGACTCATACAAATGAACATTGATGATGGGTCACAAGAGGCGGTTAACGAGAGATGGCGAAAGTACCCACATTTCTTACATGAGTAAAAGTAAAATACAAATCACAAATCCACATTCTTTATTGTTCACCAATATTACCATATGTAAGTTACTGTGTGGAAATTTGGGGTGATACTTATAAATGTACACTACAATCAATATCGCTACTGCAAAACAAGCCATAAGGATAATTCATAATGCCGGTTACACGAATCACACAAATTCATTATTCTTAAAATAATAAAAAAATATTAAAATGTACTAACCTGGTACAATTTCAAACAGCACAAATCATGTATAAAGCCATAAACAACTTACTGGGAATATCCAAAAAATGTTTAGGGATGGAGGTTATAATTTGAAGGGGGTGGGGGGGTGGAGGGTAATAATTGACTGCGGTGCATTCTGGGATACTTTCAGTGCACTCTATAGGGTACACAGAGAATTTGGACACGCCAAAAAAATGGCATGCGCCCCATATAGTGCACTACATGGGGGATACCGACATAGTCATTGTTAATGAGAAAGGGGGATGAGAGATGTCATCTGTGCTGTGATCTAAGCAACAGCAACAAGACTACGTATGTTGGCTGGCTTGGATCAGCGGTCTATCCCGCTGCGCCATGGGGTCAACCCCTCATTTAAACAACAACAAAAAAAACAACAACATATTTTTTCAGATATTGTGCCCTTTAATAGTGTTGACCAAAGGATCTATCGACCTATGTATCTGTCTATCTAGGTTGAATCTAAATTTGTGTTATGTTATTCTTGGCCTCTCTTCCATGATCACCATAACCTATTTTATTACATTGATAATTCAATAATTCTGGAATGGCAGTGGTTTTTATGTTGAAACTCGTCAAGTGTTTTAGTGTGGGAACATTTTCACACACCCACACACAAACAATAATAACCACCTCACGCATGCATGCACATTCCAAAACACAGACAGAAGGGTATATCACGGCCTTGCATAAAACCACAAACACAACATTAACAGTAACACACACACAGACACAGACGCACAAAGAAACACACACAGTCAGTATCTTTGTCTCACGCTCTCACTCGCATCCCAATAATAACTAGAAAGCAAAGGGCAGACTAAGGCCAGACTGCTACCCATGTACATGTATAGTCAACTGTCATGGTCTGCTGCGCGTGGCGTCGCGTGCCGCGCTCCTGGTGCGCACCCGTCCCAACTTCGCGACGCGCTCCCGGTGTGCACCCGTCCTAGCTCCGCACCGGTTCCCGATCGGCCTGATCACCCGCTGGGCTATAAAGAGCGGCTCGTTCCGGCGTCTGGCGTCGGATCGTCAGTCGACGCTTCTAGCCAAATCCTGAACACATCAGCTAACCCTGCCCGCTGTCTGCCTGTCTGCCTGCCCGTCTGCCAACCTGTCTGCCTGCCTACCTGTCCGTCTGTTCCCTCGCTGCCCAGCTGGTCCGCCCACAAGCCCGGTGATATTCACCTATGAACTGACTCTGAATTCATAAATAAAAGAACACTATTAATTATAGTAAATAAAACTGTGTTCTGCAGCGCTTGAGTCCTGTGT
>OMKY01217166.1:0-10352 GCA_900302395.1 Bregmaceros cantori | reverse complement strand
TACCTATCTAGCTGGAGAATGGATCGGAACGGGGTCGGCTTTGGGCAATAGGCAAACGTAATTTGGACAGCTGACCGTGAGTACGTGAATACTGACTCCTGATTGGAGGATACGCGACACACCTCTGTCAAACCTCCAACCTAAACGTCCTTAATTCTTTCACACACATACACACAGACAAACGCACATGCACACAGACACGCACACAGACACAGACACAGACACACACAAAGGAAGCGGGATTATTTCCGGTGAGAAACCGAGGCTTAAAATCGGGGTGGCAGCTAACTATCATCGAGCGGGCAGCGCTGTATTTTATTTACATTACAATAGTACACATCACAGGGCCGCATCATAGGGCCGCTTCATATGTGACTCATCGTCGGCAAAAAATCATCGTCGGCAAAAATAACGCTGTTTTCTGCGGACACATTCTCCGGTCCCTGCGGACGCATTCTCCACTCCCTACGGACGCATTCTCCGCTCCCTACGGACGCATTCTCCGCTCCCTACGGACGCAGCATCCGCTGCGTTGTGGACGCCTTCGCGATGTGACGTATCGACCTGCTCCTGACGAGCAAAATCATTATCAATGTTAAAAAGGAAATCCGATTTGACGATTTCAGTTTTTTTTTAAATCCTTTGAAAAACATAATCTAATTTCAATTTCAAATCGATTATTTGCCAATGTTAGTTTGTCAATGTTATTGACACATTATTAAGATCCTAGCCTAATTTAGCCTATATCTAGGGCACACCCAGAGACTAAATGAAAACAACTTAACTTCTTAATGGGGACTGTACTCAGTGCATTAGCGCCCCGTACTGACACGTTTAAATTATACATATTATCCTACCCTATTAATGCGCAAAAAACATTAAAAAAAAAGTCATAGACCTGTATTGGGAAAAGTAAGGAGTAGAAGTACAGATATTTTTGTTAAAAATCTAATGAGTACAAGTAAAAAGTGACCGATCGATTCTTCCGTGTGTAATTTCCAAAAACTGTACAAAATTTCATCCAGATCCGTGCACAGCCTTTTCAGTCATCTTGGGGACAGACAAACCAACCAACACTACCAAAAACATAACCTGCTTTGCGGCACAGCCCCAGCGCAGGTAATTACTGAATGTTATGAAGACAGATTTTCCTTTTTTGGGGGATTTTTATTGATAGTGTTAGCGTGAAAGGGGGACCAAAGAGTGGGTGCAAGCAGATATGCAATATATGACCGACCACGAGAGGGAAGCGATCTGGGAAGCGTGTGTACAAGACTATGCATGGGATTGCATTAGCAGCAGCAGTGTAACCCTGTAACACTACGCCACAGGGGCCAGCCTGCCAGTACATTAAAATCTAGGGGATGATCTGGTCCACGTTGGCGGAGGTTTGCGCTCTCTGCGTGCTTTTGCTATTGAAATAAGTCAGTTTCGTTAATAAAACAAAGCATGTCATAAGGCAGGTCGTGATCAGAAAGTCTGATGATTCAGTCTAGTCCGTCACACAGCGAGAGAGCGAGATAAATAAAAAACGAGCCAAGAATGTGTCTTCATAATCCAGTTGAGCTGTCTGTCAACAATTGCATCAGTTGAGCGCAGTCTGAGCAAGTTGTATCAACATATAGTGTACAGTCACTGCTCACCGACAGTAGATTATAGACTAGGGGTGCACTGATCAAATTTTTTTGCTCCCGATCCAATCCCGATCCTTTGATTCTAACGATCGGCCGATCCCGATCTCCGTTACAGAGTCCCGATACAGAGTTCTGATCCTGCAAAAATTGGTAGTACCCAAACTATTTGGCACAATACTCTATTTCAGTAACGTCAAAGTAAATAAACAGTCATTTGGCTCCCCAACTCATTTACCGATTCTGATCGGGACAAAATCACGAGTCCCGATCCTTGGAAAAAAGTCTGATCGGCCCCTGCTCACCGATCTGAGGATCGGATCACCTCTATTATAGACTATAGCACATTAGATGGGCACTATTTTCCTTTTTTTCCAAGGTCAAGGGAAAGGCACAGAATATTACATCAGATCCTTCTCACCTCGGAAAGCACTTTTTTTTCTCCCCTCTCCACCAGAACGGCCAGATCCAGGAACAGATTCATCCCCCTAGCTGTCTCCCTTCTGAACACCGACAGGAACAGCTTCTCCCCCCTAGCAGTCTCCCTTCTGAACACCGACAGGAACAGCTTCTCCTCCCTAGCAGTCTCCCTTCTGAACACCGACAGGAACAGCTTCTCCCCCCTAGCAGTCTCCCCTCTGAACACCGACAGGAACAGCTTCTCCCCCCTAGCAGTCTCCCCTCTGAACACCGGCAGCAACAGCTTCTCCCTTCTAGCTGTCTCCCCTCTGAACACTGACAGGAACAGTTCTCTCGGGCGGGCTCTCTCTCTCCCTCTCTCTCTCTCCCTCTCGGGCGCTCGTCTTCTCCCTCCCTCTCGGGCTCTTTCTCTCTCGGACTCTCTCCTGAAAGCTACTCAGTACTTTCGCTACTTAAGTTTGGATGACTACTTTTACTTGAGTAAAAGTATTGTTACCTCAGCAAAATATTACTCAAGTATTTTTTTTATGGTTCCTCTGCCCATATCGACTCCTCACCTGCTTGGCCAGCTGACAAGCCTTTTCTGGAGAGTTGATGATCTCATAGTAGAATACGGAGAAGTTGAGAGCCAGACCCAGACGGATGGGGTGTGTGGGCTGCATGTCTGCCTTGCTGATGTCAAACGCTTCCTGGTACGCCTGCTGGGAGTTCTCCACCGTTTCTGTACAACAGAGAGAAGGGTGACTCAGCATTTTTTACCCCCAATCGTAAGATGGCAGGATGTCCAAAATAGGGCTGTTGCACGGTGACGTCTTGGCAGCGGCAGTCATTATCGTGGTATCATATAGCCTGGCAAGCCAGAACCAACGCATCGTCCACGCATCGCGAGACCAGACGCTTGCATTGGGTCTGAGACAATCAGGCACGCCGTCGGTACAGAATTCAATCGGCCAATCAGCACAGACGTGGGCGGAGATTGTACGGGCTACGCGAGACGTGGGCAGCGCCTCCAAGCCGCTAGTCCCACCTACTGCGCTGTCACTGGATAACACAATTTGATTTACACGTTTGTTTTTTTTTACGTTTTCCGACCCTGGTTTTACCAGACCCAATGCAAGCGTCTTGTAATGTGCGATGTGTGGACGATGCCTTGTTTCTGACTCGCCAGGCTAGGTATAATAGTGGTCAGACAAAGGCAGAGAGCGATATTTGCATAACATTTTAAAAGTCTTCCATTATTGATGTATCCATGGTAATGTATATCAATCGCTTAAATGTTGTACAGGTAATTTTGCAGCTCTTGTGTGACAATGACTTGCACCACTTAAGAGTTGAAAGCGACCTTGGATGCCTTCAAAGGCCCCAGTATCCACTAATCCCTTCCTACCGCCCAAGGCTACAACATGTGTGCGAGGACTCACCCGTCTTGTTGTCCCCGGAGGCGACCTCTGACAGGTATCTGAAGTAGTCCCCCTTCATCTTGAGGTAGAACACCTTGCTCTCGGACGCCGAGGCGTTGGGGATCAGGTGCTTGTCCAGGAGTGCCTGAAAAAACACAGGCCATTGTTGTGGCTCAGGATTACAGCTGGAATTGTGACATCACAGTGGCTCTGTACAATGGCCTTGGGGCCAGGGCTCTGAACAGGAACGAAAACGAACTGAATTTCACAAGGAGCGGAAACAGAACAAGATTTCCTCAACTGTTCTGGAACAGAAAGGGACCATTAGAAAAATCACAAAACCGCTTAAAAAAATGTTTTCGTTCTCCATATATTTTAACATATTCTATGTCTGGGAGACAACTTCCTTCCACTTTCACTGTCAGTCATCAAGCCTCATGCATCTGGGGCTCTATCTTGTGGACAGACGAGGAAGTGAATGTGATGGCGTTAAAGTTCACCAGATAAATTCTGTATAAACTATATCTAAACTTAACATTGCCCAATAACAAGAACAAATTACATTGTTGTGTTCCGAACCGGTTCAGGACCGAAACTTTGGTGGCCGACCAGTTCCAAGAACTGTTTGGAATGGAACGTTTTAAAAAATAATTTTGTTTTCGAGCCTTGCTTGGGACAGATAAAAACAATCTTGATGTATCTCAATTAACCTACCTCTAATATAGTGTTGGCATACAAGATTTTGTGCACAGTTAAGTTATCACACAAAGAAAATTTCAGCCATCTTGGAATATTTTATGCTTCATGTGTAAATTACATTAGGGCTGCATGGTTCTGCTTCAAACTAAAAATTGTGGTGGGGGTAGAGGTCCACCAATGCAATATATTGCCGTTTCGTATCTGGTTTTTGTTTTGTTCTTCAGGGGGTGGGTAGCTACAAAGTTATTTTTAACTATTTAAATTTATAACCAATATTTCATCCACAATCGAAAGGCAGGTATAAGGAAAAGGGACTGCGTCAGGAAAATAGCTATGCAATATTTCGCAAAGGTTCAGAAATCACACAGTTGACTCAAATCGGACAACTTGACAAGCAGGGTTAAATTTCAGCATAGCAAGTTACAATTGGTTCACAGAATTTAGCATAAATATGCCTCTGTTCAAAGATGTTTTTTGTACAGAGCAGAGGTGTAGTAGAGGATTCCCCGTTGACTAGAAGACTGTCAAACGCACAGCAAGCTAATGTTCTTATACCGATACATCAAAGACGCCACCTGCAAATCAGATCACTTGTTCACGTGGCCGGCGACAATAGGCAGGGGGGGGGGCGCCACCTTTGTCCACGTGAGACAGGAAGTCTGGCATTGGCTGGGCGATACAATACATTTTTTCCCCTCACAGCACCCACGACTCACCTCACCCATGTGGCATACCTTAGCATCAATCAGACAGAGCTATTGTGCAGTGCAGAAACGTGGAGACGTAAGCCACTCAGCACTTGTTCGGGCAGGCTTTCCCGTAATGGCTTATGTGAACATTTAACTGCCTGTCTGTTTAGTATGCTTTTACCCCCAGGGCGATCCCCAAGAACTCCATGACCATGTAGAAATATGCAATACCAGAAACGCATTTTTAATTTCATTGCTGGTACGAAACCTGGTCAATAGGTAGCATTACCAAACCATCACGTTCTGCATCTAATTTGATAATCGATTAATAGACAGTGATTCATCGTTTCCTTGTTTGGTCACTCCACTGCTTAAATGTGTTGAATGTTGTTCCACGTTTGCAATGTCAACAATGTTTCAGGTTAATAATCACTACAATTTTGTGCGCCACAGTAGCTCCGTCTAAGAGTGAGTGCACTGTGAAGCACGCAAATGCCATATGTTCGGCACGCAGAATCGTGGGTTCGCCTCCCCTCCCTGACATCTTTGCCGCATGTCTCCTCCCCCTTCTACACCCTTTTTCCAGCCAATCCTGAATAAACCTCTGAATGCGGCGCAAAAAAATACATTTGTTCCAAAAATACACATTTTCTGATTTCAAATTTTAAAATGAAGAGTTTAATCGATTAATCGCCAGAAAAGATGGCCGATTAATCGATTATTTAAATATTTGTTAGTTGCAGCTAATCACGTTAATGGTCATTTTTTTTAACCCTTAGGTGTCAAGAGGACTCACTGGGTCAGTGTGCGTTTTCATTTCATTTGAGCGGCATTTTGGTTGTGATCATGGGTGCATAGCATGCGTTTTTTTTTTCACTGAACTTCGAGAAAGATGTTTTTTTTCCCGGCGTCAGCGCTGTTTTTCCAGCTTTATTGGATAGGATTAGTCGGAAACTGGGTTGAAGACAATGGGGGTAGACATTGCAGACAAGTCGACGAGCGTACTCAAACTCGCGACACTGTAGACGCAGCGCCACTGACATGAATGGGGTCGCGTTGGGTGCGGTGTCCATAACCACTCGGCCAATGCGGACCAGATGTTAATTTTTTAAAAGATTCGCTGGTCTGTTTCCGCGCATGCATACGGCTGATGGAGAAGAAGCAAACGATTAAATTGACATAAAAACCCAAAACTGGTTTTCATCAGGGTTGGGAGATATCCATAATTTTGTAGCACGATATTGTCAAGTGAATATATCCGATAATATTGAATATGCCAAAAATAAATAAATAAATAAAACTAAAATGGCAAGTGGACTGTAGTTTCTTCAGATGTGTTGACCATTTGATGGCAGCATTGATTGACTGAACTTGGTAAAAAAAAAAAAAAAAGTTTAAAAACATTGTGTAGTGGTGGGCTACTAAATAAACCGGTCCCATGTATCCAATACAGTCAATTGCCTCCCTGGTATGAGCAATTAAAAATGGTGTTGTCGTTATTGTAAGACACCCTTTCAAAGACAAACTGCCAATAATCCCAGTATTGTTTGTGATATTGACGATATTTTAAAAATATTGCGGTATTCGACATCATTGTCATATTGCCCAAGATTCCATTTCCAAAATCGATTCATTGTTGCGCACGGCACGATCACTCCCTCCCCGCCATCTCACCAGCACGTCCTTGCAGATATCCTCGAGCTCCGACTCGATCTTCTGCCGGTACTCGCGCGCCATCTGCTGCTTGCGTTCGTTGCTCTCCGTCTTCTGCTCGATGCTGGAGATGACGCGCCATGACGAGCGCCGCGCCCCCACCTGGGAAAACATTGACCACACGTCAAAGGAATGTCGAGATAGACTTCTTATTTTATATGAATTGTTTTAATCAGGGCTGTTAAAATTGTCACATCCTTCTGCGACAGACCCAAACTTGACCCGTGAAGGGTCTATAGACGAGTTTGGCGGGTATTTCCAGTTAAATTTGTACCCTGAACGTCACGTCGGGTGCCATTTACTTTGCTGTGTCTTTTGCTATTTTTAAACATGTCTATTTACGTGGGAGCACACACCTACAGGGTTATTTAAAAAGGACGGTGGTAACTTGCGGTGTGCTATTCCACACCCAAATGAATGAATGAATGAATGAATTTTATTTTAGGACAGACAGCATAGAGCCATTAAACATTTCAGCATGAGACATGTGATAGTTGAGACATGTGATGGTTGCACAAGAAGGGCTTAGCAGAGTTGCTATATTTCACCCGGATGTCCATGGATGGAGTACATACTCCGGTGGAGCAATTAAAACACAAGTAGAAACTGGCTAAAACCATTAAAACTAGTTAAAAGGGTTAAAACCATTAAAACAAGTTAAGACTGGACGGTGGAGGTTAGGGCCAAGATAGTGGGTTCATATTCTATTTTTTGTTTTTATTTTGCATAGCAGAAGCAGGGGGGTGGCTGGAGGCGACTTGGGCCTAGTGTTGGCAAGTTTGCTTACTTAAAATGCTCTCGTGCGGATCTGTGACCCACAACCACATGATTTAATAATCAGTGCAGCCTATTCCATTTTCTCGTTCTTTTTGGAATTACTAGTAGAGGCAGCCAGCCTATTGGTCCAGAAGCACATGTGACCACTCGGTGAGTAACTTCAAGTAGGATTTTGACTGAATGTCATCAATATTTATACAAAATGTTGAACTGGTCACAGAACGACATCTAGTCGTTGGATTTTTAACTGGTGTGTGTTTTGTGCGTTTTTTTTGTGAGCCACCATGGTCCACTACGACGAGATGAAATGGAAATCATACAGACACCGGAAGTGCGTTGCAGACAAAATGACAGCTGCTTGTATTTCGCGGGTAAACTCGTCTATAGTGTAGTGACCAATGCCTTCGCGGTGAAGCGCGGGGCATTGTGGGTTGACACCCTTAGTCACTTGGTGATTGCCGATACGCCCCTATAAATGGAACCTGAATAAAGGTCCGTTGTCGACCTGAGTTCAGGTGCATTCCCCCAGCTCTTACGTGAAGGGGCACCCTCCCATTACAATGTGTTGCTAACGACATATTTCAATTTCCATTCATAAAGGCCACGCTTTTTCAGATTTTTTTTTTTCACATATTGGATTGTTGCTTTTAAATAAATACTGCCCAATTTACAAAACAGCCACATGTGTATTTGTGATTTATCTATATGTCTAAGAGGGCTACACATAGAGAAGAGTCAAAAATCTGAAAGTATTTAAAAAAAAAAAAGGTTCAAATTCACGTCAACACCACTGCTTTTAGTTGTATTACTTGTAGACAAACATGGCAGGGTTTTTGGTGCGAAAATAAATAAATTGATTGACATTCTTTTGAATCAATTCATTATCTTTTGAGCATGAATCAATTTTTAAATCAATTTTCAATTTTTCGAAACCAGAACCACTTCTTATACAAAGCTTTAGAATTGAATCAGCCACTGCCCTTTCAGGGATCTGTGTCGCGGCGACCCAAGATAACATGATCTTCCCCAAAATTAACTTTGACTGGCATAATGGGAATAGAGCTCTTATCCAAGGTTAAAGTGGCAATGTCAATGCCACTTCAACAATCATTATGGATTGTTGCAAAAGAAAATACAAACAAATTAACAATAAATAAACAAAAAACGGAACGATTATTACCCTGAGACGGCAATTAATATTCAAAGTTTATTGCCGTTTCACCCTCTCCACTTTACATTTGTTGGTATTAGCATATACTGGGAATGGCGACATGGCATTAGGAACAACATATATTCAACACATTTGAGCGGAGAATGGGTCAAACAAGGAAACGAGTAATCGCTGCCAATTAATCGATTATCAAATTAGTTGGCGATTATTCCAATAATCGATTAACATCGATTGGAGTTCTACACTGGACAATGGCTTTGTCCGAAAACATTCCCTATCCCCTACTCCCTATTCCCCATACAGTGCACTCACTTATAATGCACTCAACACCAACAGCAAAGATTTCGGACACTAGAGTCGGAGCCGTCAAAATTATTATAAAATATAATCATTAAAAATATAATTATAAAATTCAACAATCATCAGAAAAAGTCAGAAGTAGTTTACTACAATTTACAACTATTTGCCGCAGTCATTCGCTATTTACTCCCACCGCACCATTTATTGGGAGTTTGGGTCATTTTTAATATAACTCACAATGAATTATGGATTATATTGCTCCGTCTAGGGTGCTCACTACTTTTTGCGGTGCATCGTGGGATACTTCCAGTGCACTACATAGGGTACATGGAGAATTCGGACACCCCTACAAAATGGCATGCGCCCCCATGTAGTGCACTAAATGGGGGATAGGGAGCAATTTCGGACACAGCCAGTGTTCCTAATCCTTGCTGTAGACTGTAGAGTATTACAGCGGGTCTGATGGTGCGTGGCTCGTACGGCCGTGTTGATGATATTTAATATAATCCTGTTGTCCTGGTGTGCTAGAGCTGTCGCAGATTATCATGTCTGTTAGTTCATTGGCTGTCGTTGACAGTGATCCAGCCAATCACCAACTGAGACACAAAACAATTAAAACAATGGCAAAATTAACTAAACAGAAATGTACTGAAACTATAAATACGCCTAGAGCGGCAACCGTTTCATTGATGATCGATTATTGGCATAATCTAAGGCTGAACGATAAACCGCAAAAGTAGGTTAACTGCGGTGCGTCCCCTTGCGGTTAATAGACCGCAAGGGTTGCGGTTAATAGATCGCAAGGATTGCGTTTAATAGAAAAGGAAAGCAAGGCATCTGTTGTTCCAGTGTCCGTGTCACAGATACATCCAGCAACAGGGGAACGTCAAGCTATACGGTTGCCGTTAGATCGGATACCCATCGTGTTTAAATGCCCTGTGTGGCAAGTGTATTGCAGCGGTTCTGCCATGTGGAATACTGGTATTATTTCGGGAGGCTGTTATTTTTCTTGAGTCGACTAGAAAAAAACTTTGATTTTTTTATTTGTTCTGTTTGCTCAAACATGTGAAAACAGAAACATATGTTTTATATCCTTTAATTTGACTTTAACTTAACTATTTTCTGTTATGTACATTTAAAATATGAGTTAAATCGACTTTATTTTATTGAATCTATTTGAAAGTAGAGCTGCACGATAAATCGATTTGAAATCGAAATCGGATTTATTTGTTCGGACGATGGCAAATACTTTCCCCCTCGGACACGCCCCCCTTCTTCATACACACATTCCTCTGGCTGGTGGTGGAGTCTGTGGGCAGCGCTGATCTAGTTCCGAGCGAAATGGCTCTTTAAATCTGTTGTGTGGAATTGGTTTGGCTTTGCACCTACTAGGTTACACAGCGCTGTAAAGTTTTCCTGTGCTACAGTGCTAAAGGATAGTAGCACAACGAATATTTTCCAACACCTAGAAAACGGACCTCCAGCGAACAATTTGTTATGCTAGCGGCTAAAAGATCGTTGGCCCACTGTCCCAAACTTTCCGCTGTCTGTC
>OMKY01217152.1:0-12944 GCA_900302395.1 Bregmaceros cantori | reverse complement strand
GTGGTGGGGCTGCGGCGTCGCCGTGCCGGCCGGGCGCCGCTCTTGATGGGGAGGTTGCGGGCCTGGGGCTGTGGAGGTATTTGGGGGGCCTTGTTATGTGAGTGAAACACATCATTTATTTACTAGTACATGGTTTGACAAAACGGCATTCATAAATCCAGTGTTTCCTCTTGCTGTATATCCTCGGTGCCAAGCCATGTCTAATTTTATTGACAAATCCATTGCCTGCGTGTGTGTGTGTGTGTGTGTGTATGCTTGCTTTTTAATGGGTTGGGAAGGCTGCGGGTCAATTGTTGCTTTTAATTTTGTTGTTTTGTTGTGTTGCTGTGAAGCACTTTGAATTGCTCTGCATGAAAGGTGCTATATAAATTAAGTTTGATTTCAATATTTTTTTCTGAATCCACATCATGCATTGGATGGCAAATCACAAACTGACAGATCACTTAAAAATACAGATTGGCCACACTCAACCCAACGATGGCAATAATGAAAAAAACTGATGTCTAAAACTCTATGGTCATATAAAGTGGTACCAATTTGGCCAAAAAAATGTGAATGGTCAAGACTCATCCTGGCCACACTAAACGGAACGACACTGGATCGGTGCGTCTGGACAAGAATGACCCATGCTGGTGCACATTCTGCTACAAGGAGAGACGCTGATGTGTATCCTGCGCAACACCCGGTGTTGCACAGGAGAGTAGAGTATATAAACTCTACTCTAGTGTCAAAAGCATTGTGCCAAAATGTCTAGCGATCATGGATATACAAGAGAAGTAGGTAGAGTACCTTTTTTTGTAATCGGAGAATAATGGTGATTGTGGCAACTGCCGAGTACTGTTAACTTCATATTAATACAAAAGTGTTTGGAATGATTATTTGAGGTGAGGCAGTTTCATTTTGTGTGTGTTGGATGTATATTTTCTTCAACCAGTTCATGGTGGTTCTTGTGCATTTCTTCAGCATTCCGGTAGGGACCGATTTATGGCTTGTGAGATGGAAATACAAGATCTAGAGAAGAAGCTGGTAATGCTCAAGTAAGTGGAGTGACACTAGAGGTATACTGTTTAGTGTTTACCAAGACTGATTTTACTAAATCTAGATTTAGATTGTTTTTCACATAATATCTGAAACCTTGATTTTGTATTCAATAATTTCAATTTGAAAATGCATCAAAATAATTTTGTCACTGAAAAAATACTGTATACTATATTTACTGTGCAGTGTGAACTAGGGATGGGCATTCGGTTAAAATTTCTCGGTTGACCACCAAGAGAATTAACAATCAATCGGTTTACTGAAGTTTTTTTTTTTGAGCAGTCGTGTGTGAATGACAGGTCTGACGCTGTGTGCATACCATTGACGGTGCACAATAAAAAAAGAAAAATAAAGGAAGAGATTTCTCTAAATGGTGGCAGTTTCACCACTCATAACTTTGGATAAAACTGTTCAACGTATTTAAAATATTCAAGTCATTTAAAATGAATTGTTAATACTATACTTTATTTAGAAGAGGAATCGGCACATTATTAATGTGATTTGGAAATATTTGTCATTGTTTATCTAATGACATGATGCCCCTATTGGCCAAATTATGTATAGCATGCATCATACAAACACATGACAGAATATTTACATTTAACAAAGGCAAAATAAAAAAAAGGAAGTCTCCGTGTGGAGAAGGTCTTCGGATGGATCTCCAGATTTGGTGGAATGGGGCAAGGGAACCCTTCATCGAGAATCTAATCTTCAGCGTGTTTTGAACTACAGGATTTGGCGACGTCCCTCGAATGTCAATGGGGAGAGATGGACACACGGCTGAGTGAAGTGAAACGTATGAGGAAGCCAATTCAGTGTGCACCCAAGGTCTCCAATAAAGACGTTTTTGAATATTTGGAGCCTAGCTGGGTAGAGCGAATCCAGCTCTTGATTTGGGAAGCCGAAAAATAGCTTTGCCCAACCGAGGGGAGCGATTTAAAAACTAAAAGTAATGATTTATTTTGATCAAACCGTCACTGCTAGCAGAACTTGCACTTGCAACACGGTTTAAAATTGTCAAATTGCCATTGGTCCTTCCCCACCCCAAGAAAAGTGCCAAAAAAATATACGGGCATGCACATGTTTGGCCTTCGAGTTCGAATAAATCCATGAAAGGACTTATACGAACGCGTAGAAATGTGAACTCTATGAGGTGACTGACAAGTCAATGGATTGGAAGTGAAATTATATACTGAGTAACCTGTTATAACGGACATATTGAAAAATACAAAAAAAATAATTTGAACCATATCGGGTATTTTGAATATTCTTTCAAGCGTGGCCTTTCACCACTCGGCCTGGTGATGATACGCCTTCCGTTATGTAATTGTGTGCTGTGTCTCTGCGTGCAATGTCACGGACACGCAGTATGGATTTTTTGTGTTTGTCCCAGGACCATCCCACCAGAGCAGCAACAGGAAGACCGTGAGCTGTCCGACGCCATCACAGCACTCCAAAAGACCACCTCCCAGAACTACGAGGAAGTGGTAAGCCGTCCAAAGGCTCCTCCACTGCCCAAACAATGGAATTAGTGGCGAAACAATATCTGCAATGTACCGGCTGTGTATGACGATGCAAGGTTTGCAGCATACACTAAAAGTCTGATCTTGCTTGTCCGTCATCCTTCGTTGAAAACCCATGTGGGGTTTTGCAAACTCTGCCGCTTTTGGAGGTACATAGACCTCACACGTGGGCTTGCGATTTGATGTAATTATACTTTTATAAATGTATAACTTCATGAACATTTTGGTTTGATGATTTACATATTTAACAATGTTTTAGCAAAAATACAATTTCAATTCTACTTTTTTTTTTGCACAGCCACTTCATACTTTTCTTTTTGTTTTACAAAAATCTGAGGAGGTACAATATAGGCGTTTCTGACTGTTATACAATCCACACTCAGATTGCATAACGTCTCACTTATGAGACAGCTTCCAGCAATGTTCACACTCGACCTCTGCTGATATGTCTTGTCTCGTGTTCTCCAGAACGCCGCAAAGGTGGCTCTTGCAGAGCAGAAATGTCAGATAGCTGGTGCTGAAGCAAAGCTGGTGAGTTGCCGAGTCCCAATCATGAAATCCCCTCACACACAAGCCATTGAACAACACAAAACAACAATCTACATATACTTATAATGCACAACTAATCAAATTTTAATCAATGCCATGATTTTGGCCCTAACAATCAAGAATGGATTTTGTGTTTTATTTTATTAATACATTAATACAGTAATTGCATTTAATTTGCACCTACATTTGGAGGCCCGCCTAAGCTACTAAGAGTACCAATGTTTTCTTTTCTTTCTACATGAGATTTCCAAATAATTAATATTGCAAACTTTTTAATGTCTTATCTTCACTTGCAGATTGCACGCATTGCTCTTCCATGCTAGCCATATATGACATTGGTGTTTTGCCCAACCTTATTTTTTATCTTTGTTTTGTTTGTGTGACTGCGGGGCTTAACGGTGTACATATCCCAGAGAATGAGCAGGGCTATGATGCTGGAAACGGCGACTGGTATTGGGACTTGGGAGCGACCATACACATACATGAAGTTGTATCTGAAATTAACTGTAATGCTCCCTGTGACTGTGTCATCGCCATCATGACAACATTCCAGACTCCCAAAAGACTACAAAAAGCAAAAAAATGTACAATGACTTAGAGCTGCGACTGATTAATCGACGTTCATTAATCGATGATAATCGATTATTTAATTAATCAGCAGCTAATTTGGTAATCGACAGCGATTAATCGTTTTCCTTGTTTCCTTGTCCTCCGCTCAAAAGTGTTGAATATAAGTTCTGCAACGTTTGCAATATCATTAACGTTTCAGGTTAATAATCCTTCCAGTTTTGCACGCCGCAGTAGCTCAGTCTCTTAAGTCAGTGCACTACGGAGCACACGTATGCTTATGATGTTGCGGAGAATCGTGGCTCGCCTCTCCGACAGATTTGCCATATGTCTCTTCCTCCTTCTTCACCCCCTTTCCAGATAATTCTGGATAAAGAGGGAAAAGGATACAAATGGGCCTCGGAAAAATACATAATGAAATAGCTTCTATTTTGAAGGAAAAAGTTACCGATTAATCGCCAGTAAAAGTGACCGATTAATCGATGATCAAAATAATCGTTAGTTGCAGCTCTACAATGGTTCAATGACAATTTCAAGGAAATAATGAAGAAAAAAAACACGACCTGGCAGTAAAGCAATATGCTAAATCCAAAAGGCAATCTGACAACCTTCTGTTCAAATCACTAAGAAACAGTCCAATAGCAGTTTTTAGAATCGGCAATGCGAACTATTTCCTGACTCTCATACACTTACTGTTTCCTTTTGGAAATGGTAAAATTATCTAGAAAGCCAGCTAGGAGCAGCAACAACATGCAGCTGAATAATGATGGCGAACTTGTTAGACAGAATCACAATTGCAAACTCCTTCAACTAGCATTTCCTAATTATCTGCCTAATGTCAGACAACCACACCACCATAGTGGCGTGGCGCCCGGAACTCGCTCTCCACATTTTCATCTTGGATTACTTGGCTCGAGGCTCTTAATTGTATAGCATCCCTCTCAAACTCAAAAACTAAGGTCAACGACACCGACCTCATCAAACGAAACAAATTAGCATTTGTGCCCCCCCTAGTGTCTCTCATCAAAAACTCTATCCAAAACGACACCTTCCCCGACTCGATAAAAATAGCCTTTGTCACCCCCATTCTCAAGGCTGGCAACCCACAACATCGACCATCAGTATACTACCAGTATTCTCCAAAGTGATATAAAAAATTCAACAAAACAAATAACCCATTACCTTGAAAATAAATAATTACTCCGTCTTTAAATATGGATTTAGGCCCAGGCATTACACAGAAACAGCATTTTAGTCGCCATTAGTTAGCCATTTAGTGGAATTTGTAAAGCAACGTCTCGATTATGGCCACAAAGTGGGCGTGGTTTTCCTGGACCCCAGAAAAGCCATTTGTTAGTACCTTGTTTTGTACACTTGAGGTATAGTGCCCAGGGGCACCACATTACCTTAATACGGCCGTGTACGGCCCCTGGGGTTATTGACGCAGGCCCAGGCCCAGGAGGAGTCGTGCCACATGAAGGAGAAGGTGAACAAACTGAAGTCCCAGATTGTGGAGTCTCCCGAGGAGGTGGAGTACCAGGTGGAGAGCATGAAGGAGAACATCAACGCCATGAAGGCCTCCCAGGTGAGGAGATTAACACTCCCCACACAGTAAAGACCTTTTCCCTGACGGGACTTCAGGATTTGCGCATGGTTTGGAAAAAAGCCTTAATTTCAGGAACCAAAAATTTTAGGCCTTTAAATGTCTTAAAGAACACCTACATTTCCATCACATAATTTAATTTACATTCGCTTTTGTCTCAGAAAAATGTGCTTGTTGTGCTTGTATTTCCACTGCGTGCTGATAAGTTGGGTGGTTGTGTCCACTACCACGTCCCATAGCTTTCAAGTGTTCGTGTTCATTTTCATTTCTGTCACATATTTGCCACTGCCGTTATATGGACAGCGTGTGTTTGTGGGTGAATGTAATTTCCAGAAGAATTAGCTTGAAACTACAAAGTTTGTTCTTTTGAGGGCTCTGTAGTTTGTGGTTGGTTTAAAATTCCTCATAATGGTCTAAAAGAGATCTAAAATTTGACTTTGTGAAAATAATCAATTTTATATAAATGTTCTAAATTTGTGTGTGTGTGTGTGTGTGTGTGTGTGTGATCTCCTTAAGCTGGCCCCACACACACTTTCCTTGGGCAGTGTGTTCTCAAGAGACATAATTAAAAACAGAATATATGATAATGCCATTTGTGCTGAGTAACGTCATTTTGTAATATAGTTGTGAAATCCAGTTAACGCAAGCAGCAGGAAGCAGTTTTTCTTTCAACTGCATGCCGAACTGACTAAACTAACCAGTCTACCATGTTGTGATCCACAGCACAGCATAGATGAACTGCTGGTGGAGCTCCAGAGCCAGATACAGGGTGCACAGCAGGCAGAAGCAGAGTTCAGCACATGCTGTGACCTCCTGCGTGAACTGGAGAGCTGCCTAGTCGACGCCAAGCAACTCTTTGACGAGGTGCGCCCTCCGTCCCTAACGCTGAAAACGCTTTGTGGCACAACTATTACATTAATCGGCAACTAATTTTAATAGTCAAATCAAATCATCAAACTTTATTTATATAGCACTTTTCATGCAGAGCAACTCAAAGTTCTTTACAGCAACACAACAAAGCAAAACAGCAAGAATAAAAGGAACACTTGATCCCCAACCTTCCAAACCATAAAACAACCATACCCACATATACATAATACAAGAGCACACACACGCACACAGGCAATGGATTTGTCATTAAAATGATAGACAAGCCTTGGCACCAAGGATATACAGCAAGAGGAAACGCTGGCGTACTAATGACAAAAATACATTTTAGAGTATAAGAAGATAAATGAATACATAGATAAATAAAAACAATAGAAATAATTACCAGTATAGTAATAAAATGATAGTAGTGATAATGATACTATTAATAATAATATTGTTGTTGAGCTAGTATTTCCCAGTATACATAGCCCAACTAACCAATCTGATCAAGGCAAGTGGAGAGACGACGCTCTGGAAGTTTATTCAGAAAACCCTTCGATATATAGAAAGATGAACTCGGGCTTTTAGCCAATCACAGCATCACAGCACATTGAACATCCAATTAGAACACAGGACTGTTTGAAGGACTGCATGGTAAACCAATAGGATTGCATCATCAATGGGCGATCAAGGGAAGTGAGATAGTTTCCAACCAATCATGGGACTTTAATATTTGGTCGAGCTACGGAGGAGAGAGAGAGAGCGCGGCGAGAAAGTTTCGTTTTTGGAAACCTAACTTGCTAGGATGGAAACAAACTAGCATTGTCTGTGAACTGCAGGTGTCTGCTAGAGGAATGTAGGAGGTTTAGCACTATGGCTTACAGTTGATAACGGAAAGGACCACTTAGTATTGAGGTGTCTCCAAACTGTGGTCGGAGAGCCAGTGGCTATTAGAAGAATGTCTAAATATATTCTTTATGCATAACGATAATATTTCTGACAGATACAAATAATAAATAAATAATAAATAAATAATTAAATAAAAGTATCTAATGCAAGAATAGATAGTGATATTAATAGTAAAGCAAAGTTCAAATCTAGGTTAAATAAATGTGTCTTTCAGTCTCTGTGGACTTGAGGCCCTCCGGCAAGCTATTCCACAGATGTGGGAGGGGGGGGGATAAAAAGTAAAAACTAACTTAGTAAAAACTAAAAACTTAGTAAAAACGAAATGCGGCCTCTCCGTTTCTTTTGGAGCTAACTAGTGGTATGGTTAAAAGGCCGGTATCTGAGGACCTCGGGGTCCGGTGGGGATGATATGGTGAAAGCAAGTCAGATAAATGAGGGCCCAAGGTTCTTAACAGATAAGATTTAATTAAACTAGTAAAATAATTTTAACATCGATCCTGAAATACACAGGGAGCCAATACAGCAATTTTAGGATTGGAGTAATATGCTCCCGGCTTCTGGTCCTCGTCAGTAAGCCAGCGGTTGAGTTTTGTAATAATTGCAGACCGTTAATGGCCTTTTTTGGAAGACCAGAGAGCAAAGCATTGCAATAATCTAGACGACTGGAGATAAAAGCGGTCTGGTGGCCAGAGAGAGAAATGGTGAGACTCTTGCTATGTTCTTGAGATGGTAGAAGCCCACCTTAGTTATGTTTTTGATATGTGGGATGAAATTTAGATCAGAGTTGAGGATCACACCAAGATTTTTAACAGATTGTGTGGGATTTAGTACATGAAGTTTTGGTAAAATCTTCTCTCTCTGTTTTGTCCTGGTTGAGCTGCAGGAAGTTTGCTGCCATCCATGAATTAATGACTGAAATGCAGTTATAAAGGACATCACCTGGGCCTGTATCCTCAGGAGACACGGAAATGTACAGCTGTGTACATCATCTGCATAACTGTGGAAGTTGATGCCGTGTCTCCTGATTACGTCCCCTAGCGGAAGCCTGTACAGGTTGAAGAGAGCTGGTCCTAAGATTGAACCCTGAGGGACTTAATGTCATGGATCTTTGAGGAACATGTGTCCATGCTTATACAATCGATTAATCATGGACGATTGTTTGGACCGTCCTCTGCTCAAAAGGTGTTTAATATTTTATTGCTCCCAATTCCTCCATACCCAGTATCATGGGCCCCTCTTGGATACTAAACACTACAGCAATACACTTTTTGTGCCATAAAGGAAATACAGGTTTGAGGGTTCCCATAGTGTCTAAAAATACTAAAAACTAAACTAAAAAATACTCTTAAAATACAATCGCTAGACGAATATCTTCAAAAAATGTCCCTGTTGTGTTGTTCTGCGTGCTGAAACAATAATACTTTGGAGCGGTATGTCCACTACTGCATCCCGTACATTTGAACGGTTCCTCATTTTCATCTTCACCAAGTGTATGCCACTGCCAGGAAGAATCAATAATGTGAACAGTGTGTGTTTGTGAAATGGGTGAATAGTCATTTCTAGACGAATTGACTCAAGTTTGAAGTTTATTTTTTGGAGTGGGTCTTGGAACTAGGTCTAAAACCTGCCCATTATGGCCTAAAAAGGACTATAAAAAATGATCTAAAATGTAATCTGAGCAATACAATTTATGCCATAACGAAAATAAGTAAGCTTGGGTGAAAAAAAATAGAGCTGACACTGACGAGTAGGATCTTCCATGTTTATACTTAAATGTAAATGTTGGCTAACTCGGAGAACATATTTCAGTATGCATTTTCAGTGGCGTTTTCCTTTTTTAAATGTGTGTGAGTAGCTGGAAGAAATGAAAGTGCAGTTGGAGCGACAACAGCGAGACCTGAAGGGCCTGCGGACCGAGGAGGAGCTGCTAAAGAGAACTATGTACATGAAGACTGACAAACTGTCCAAGCAGAACATCAGACACAAGAAGCTGAAGGAGAAGAAACAGCAGGACTACCAGAGCGTCATGGGGTATGTATGGCCAGCAGAGAACTGCACAGCCAGAAAATTCCACTCGTTCCCGCATCACACATACGTTCCACGGGTAGTCTCGGACAAACTGGGTAGAGGTTTTTCGGTCTCAAATTCGCGCACCAATCAGAGCACCGTTAAGGCCAATTGATCAGAGACCAGTCATTGGCCGTGTCACCCCTATCCCCTACTCCCTATATAGTGCACTCACTTATCGTGCACTCAACAGCAACGGCCAACATTTCCGACATTAGAGTCGGCGCCGTCAAAATTATTATAAAATTATTAATATAATTATAAAATTCAACAGTCATCACAATAAGTCAGACGTACTTACAGCTATAACCATTTTTTTGAGTTTAGGTCATTTTTAATATATCTCGCAGTGCATTATGGGTTATATTGCTCCGTTTAGGGTATACTTTTTGCGGTGCATTTTTGGATACTTTCAGAATACTATATAGGGTACATGGAGAATTTGGACACCCCTACAAAATGCCGTGCGCCCCCATGTAGTGCAGCGATTTCGGACACAGCCATTGACACCTTTGTGTAAGGTGAGGACTGTAAGTGTTACATTAAAAAATGTTATGGAGTGAAGTTTACTTACTTTACTAGAGTCAGAGTTGGAATCACTTCATTGCCAGGTCATGGATACACACAGACAAGGAATTTGACTTCAGACATTTTTCGGTACTCTGGAACAGTAATGATATTTAGCACAGCCACAAAGCAAATGAAGCAAAGCAATTGTATTGGCAAAGCAAGCATCCACAGTAATGGTAATTCAACCTGCTATGCATCGTATCATTAGAGTACCAGTCTTGCCACAGTTACTAGTAGACTACTACTGCCTACTCACTATTCCTCTAGTAGAATAGTGAGTAGGTAGGTAAAAAAAAAAACTGCAGCCATCCATCATATTTCACTATCTCCACTTTTTGCAGACTGCACCAACGTGCATCATCCTTCTCCAGTGGCGACAATCCAGTGTTCTGTTGTCGTTGCCATCGTTTGTGTTGTTTGCCGCTGCTTCTTTTACCTTCCACTAAAGTGATGTTTTTGTCTGTCACAGGGCGTGCAACCAGCTGATGGTGCAGAGGCGGGACGAGATAGATGATCGCCTGAACTCCATACAGAGCCAGACGCATCAGCTGAAGATGGCGATACGGAAGAAGAAGGACCTCCGCAAAAACAATGACTCCAAGGCCCAGGTACCCACGATTGAAATATAAAGACCACATTTTTGTCTCTGAAATCTCAATTTGCCATTCTGGTTTTCTGAGGAAAAGAGAAATTGTTCAAAACATAATTTCATCATTCAGAAATGTTTTATTTTAAACTTGACATTAAATTGCGTAAAGCCTTTATCTAGGTATTTCCTACCCTTGGTCTAATATAAAACAAATCGTTCTTTTTATAGGCAATGTTGTCAGTAGCATGTTACAAAGTAGCGCGTTGCTCAGATTTTTGTAATGTTTCAAGTAACTAGTAATTTAACTCGCTATTACTGATAAAGTAATTTGATTAAAGTTACTTAACTGCGTAACCAGCGTTACTTCCTGCGTTAGCTCAAAGAAAATCCAGCGTCCACTTTATAGTAAAACGGCCCTCGGCATATATGTTTTATTCCATATGTTTTCCAACTCGGCTTATCCGAGTGAATGCAGCCACACCATTGGGGCTCGCATTCGTGCTCTGTAAAATCACTGGAGCTTGCGTAGCACAACCACTTCTCAGCTGTAACGTCACCACCAGGGCTTAAAATTAACGGCAACCCGTCGTAATTAACATGGGGATGAACAATTTTGGCCTCGGGACACCCCCGGGGCGATGAAAAAAAATTCACTTGAAATGATGAAGTCCCAGTCCCCCCGAGGCTGGGTGGACTGGCCCGGTTTAAAGCTGCGAGCCGCGCGAACAGCGGACAAGCGGGCCGACGCCGCCGAGCACAGAATCGCGCCGGTCCATGCTACTATAAGTTCCCGCGGCTCGCAGCTTTAAACCGGGCCAACCGACTCACGCTCCGTGGTTTACGGAGGTTTGGATTACAATTTTCAATGAGTAAATTGCGACTGTAACGGATTACCAAAATTTTCAATCCTGTTGGCGTTACCGAGTACTACTGTTTTTTTTTTTACTATAATAGTCAATGATTGATTTCTCATATTTATTGTAAATGTATTTACATCCTCAGATTGTTAATAAAAACATTTGCATTGCAATTAAGAGTCTTGTATGATTATTTAATGCATAGAAAATCATGTTCAATCAGTCCACTCTACTA
This sequence comes from Bregmaceros cantori, assembly GCA_900302395.1. Classification (NCBI taxonomy): domain Eukaryota; kingdom Metazoa; phylum Chordata; class Actinopteri; order Gadiformes; family Bregmacerotidae; genus Bregmaceros; species Bregmaceros cantori. The sequence goes on along the minus strand of OMKY01217152.1, from coordinate 1,567 downwards.
AACGCAACTACAAAACCGCAAGGTAGAAAAAAAACATTTTTATGTTGGGGCAAAACCATTCAGCTTTATTTAGAATAAAGCTGCATGAATTCATACTTCCCGATCGATTTATCAATAAGACAACTCTAAATGTTAAAAAAAAAATGCAGAAAATTCGGGACGGTTCAAAATGTTTTTCGGGACGGTTGTGAAAAAAGTTAATTTTAACCCCTGGTCACCACCACGTCGGAATTCGAACGTTTGCCAAGTTTACCGGGGATATATTAAAAAATGATACAAGGATACGCGGGAAAGCCGTGGAAGCCCACCCCGGCCACTGAAGGCTGCCTGGCAGCTGGCAGCCCCTCCGTCACCACTGACCGCTCTGCTGACAGGATTTGTCTGGTTCATCTAAACGCCAACCTCGCTTACTGGCTCCCACTTCTACAATCCACACACAGCACACAGACGCAGAGTGATGTAAATTAATATGCGTTGTCCGCGTGGAGATCCAAGCTTTATTTCTTTTTCATTTATCCCAAAACAATAATATTGAGCTCTGTTGCCAACTTTGTCCAGGAACAGAAATACTGTCCATCTTCAGAAATACGGCTTACAATTTGAAAAAAAGAAAAAAGCAAAACAAACATTTGCAGTCAAACTCAAATGTCAGAAGTTCACACATATGTTTATAGTGTTTTACAGTGTGTAAATTATAACCCACTTTCATTAAGTGTCTATTGTATCATGTATGGTTTGACTGAATATAATTGAAAGAAACAAAGTAATCTAACTTGGTTACTTGATTTTTGAAGTAGCCAATGAGTAATCTGACCTTACTTTTAAAAGAAAGTAACGAGTGATCTAACTTGGTTACTTTTTCGAAGTAAGTGTGGCAACACTGTTTATAGGTGAATAAAATCAATATGCGTCATGGTTTTGCCGGTGTAGAGCTGAAAATGATTAATCAATGATTATGACCCCTTCAAACTGTTTTCAAGTCCATGTCCAAGTCTATTCCTTGGTATTAACGCTGATCTTTCTTTCTTCATAGGAACAGTTTGTGACGGTGTTGGCGGCTCTGGACGCGTTCCATGCACTCATCAACAAGCGGCTTACGGAATTGAATGAGCTAAAGAAGTACGAATAGAGTCCACGCCCTGGACCTCTCGCAATGCAACAGTGCTTTACAGCTGTCATACCCTACTGCTGTTGTTTGTGTTATTTTAATGTCACTAATATTTGTTTATAACATGTGTTGATTAACCAAGTTAGACTATATTTCACATTATTAAAGTGGTTCATCTCGTGTAATTGTTGCTGGTTGTGATTTTTTTATTTTCCAAGAGAACTGATTAGTCGACTAATCGGTTCAATGATTGACAATTAATTGATTTTATTACAGCCCCACTCCTCAGACATTGCTCTGTCTCAAATGGTGCACTATTTTTAGTGTGAAGGGTCTGAGTATGTTTTCAACAGATTTATTTGTATTTTTTAATTCTTAATCCACACTTTTGATGCATTTATAGTGTGTGTTGGTTGTCTAGTCATTGCATGGTTGATGGGTGAAGTAAAGCGGCTTTCA
>OMKY01217142.1:0-11339 GCA_900302395.1 Bregmaceros cantori | reverse complement strand
ACCGACTGCGGCAAATAATTATAAATGTAAGTACTTCTGAATTTTTGGGATGATTGTTGAATTTCATAATTATATTTTTATAATTATATTTTATAATAATTTTGACGGCGCCAACTCTAGTGTCCGAAATTTCGGCAGTTGAGTGCACTACAAGTGAGTGCACTATATGGGGGATAGGGAGTAGGGGATAGGGAGCGATTTCGGACACAGCCATGGTAATGAGCATCATGCATTGCCAAAGCATACATATAACAAACATATAATAAATAGCAAACAGTCAATAGATGGTAAAGGAACTTAAGCCTTTATACATAAAGTGCACATTGTATAGTATACACTGTATCGTGTCTGTAATATACATATGTACAGCATTTCTATCATCCATAAGTAGAAGTATGTCTTTATACTTTATACTAAGTTTATAAGTTTCTTCTCTCTCCTGTCCACTGGACCTTCCACACCTGTTCACTGCTAGTGCTCTGTATCGAGATTTTCAAAAATCATATTTTGAATGAATGAATGAATGAATGAATGAATGACATTTATTTAACGACAGACAGTACAGAGCCATTGTTCATTTCCACATGTTACATAGCAAAATAGATGGCATTCATTGCAGCATGTTACAAGAGTCATGAAAAGATGGATATACACAGGATTAGCAAGCTGCTAAATTACACCTGGCTGTCGGTGGGGCTCGATGATTAGAGTTCATATATGGCGCATGAGTGCGCGGCGGGGACAGTTCGGACCCCTTGGTGTGACGGTCGATCGAGGCGTTCGAGCTCAGTGTGAGTGCGTGGTAGTTGCGTTACGCACATTGCGGTAGGTATTTGCGCAGAATCCCATGCGTTTTTGGCGATTTCGAGGAGTAGGGCTTCCGCCGCCTTGATGGTGGAGTGGCAGTCGTTGACCGTGGCAGCGACACTCCTTAGTGTGTCGCCCTCGCTGTTCCCGGTGAGGGAGCGAGAGGCGCTCGCTCCCGGGAGGTGGAGTTGTGAAAGGGACGGCCAGCCAAGTTCCGGGTCGCGTGTGCGCTTCTGCTGCGCCCTGGCTTTGACGTGGACATACGCTCTGGCCACTGTGGCGGCGATGGTCAGGAGAAGGGTGATGAGTGTAACGACGAAGATATTGACGTCCTCTACATCCTCTACTATCAGTGGGGTCAGGCAGAGTTCCTGCCATTTATTCCATGGGTCGTGGATGTTGTTATTTGTTTATGACCCCTTCATTGGCCTGAGCTGTAATTCAGAATTCCTTTCAAAGGTTTCAAAAACGCGTCAATACATTTAAGACAACAATAGACCAAATAGAATCCTAACCCTTATTTGTGCATATTTCCAATATGCAATGAAATATGAATGAAATACACACAAGGAACCAACGAGTCCTTGTAGAACCTAAGGGTTAATATTAATTGGAGGTCTGAGTGGAATTTAGTCCTTAGTAGTGAAGTGATTAATTGAATTACAATCATGTTGAGCTCTTAGTACCAATTACAACTAGCACAAGCAATTTTGATTAATGACGATGAAATAGCAACCAAATTATTTCTTCCGGCGTAAGCGCCATTTTTCCTATTTTATCGATAGGATTAGTTCGAAAGTGGGACAGGAGAGCACAGAGATATCTTGTGACACAGAATTTAACAATAGAATATAAGTATTTTCAATAAAATGTGAAAAATGTGGAGATCTGAAAATGATTTTATTAATTGATAGGAATAGATGATTATTTCTCTTTTGATATTGCTATTTCCTTAATTATACGTAAATCATGTTTTTGCACCAGCTAAACCTCAGATGGGAATTCTCATAAAAAGATGGCTAACCTAACGTATCAGAGCCTGGAAAACGAGTGGGCAAGAATATACTCCATGTCCAAATGTATGCGCGATTACAACGATAAAACTGCAAAACTCACTATACCTTTACATTATACAGTAGAGGAAAGAGTTGGAGGGAAACTTGATAAAATTTAAGTTGGATGTCAATCTGTATACACTGTGTCAATTTCCCGCGCCTGTGCCTGCACACCAACACCCATAAACACACAAATATTCACGCATACAGACACTCTCACAAAAAAACACACACACGTTAGGAATTCACACAAATAAACCCACACACATTTCCACCCAAGGCCAAAGCGGTGTGTGCAGCATCGTCGTCCCCACAGCGTCAGCTGCTGTTTACAGCTCGTGGTGGTAAACAGCAGATTGTATGAGATTGCATCTTTTATTTATTTCATCATCACCTTTACTTGGCACCGCATGTCTCTCTCTCTTTCTGCAGTCACACACACACACACACACACACACACACACAAAGAACCTTGGCACACAAACACACTAGACACATACCAGACTGGTTGAGAGGCACATCTCTATATTTCTTCTGCACTTTCTTTGAATGGACCTCAAACCAAGATAAACATGAGATGACCTTCAGCCTGACTCCTGACTAACCAATTTAACACCAATAAATCTGTGCTTTGATTTTAGGTCAACCAATTATATGTTATATTATATTTTATATACAAAAATATTGTATCTAAACATAACAACGTCTAATACAAATAAGCCAATTTCTACTTTCTGTGATACATTGTGTTAAGAAGCTTTTCTATTTAAAAAAAATATATGTATTTTTGTCTCTTTTCCAATAAGCACGTTTTTTTTTTACTCAAACCTTAATTTGTAGAGCACATTTACAACTTCTTCAACAGTTGCATGTAGGTCCGCTGGCTTGCTGGCTGAAACAAAGCCGTGTTATGGATTTTTACTCCAAGAAGCCGCACTAAGTACTTTTTTTATACAAGACTGACAAAAAAATACCAATGAAGACTCCATGCCTTGGGAGTCCCACGGTCATATCCGTCCATGGGTGTACGGGTTCACGCCTGCATCGACCCAGACGTCAAGTATTGCACGGTGACTGAAGGTTTTTCTGCAGCATACATTTTCACAGTCAGTACTTACAAGTTCAACAAAACAATGACTCACATTTTCCCGTCAGGAAAGGAATATGTTTTCTGACTTGTTCTGCAAACATGTGCTGTGGTTGGTTACCGATAGGTACAGAGGAATGCTTCACTCCGTCTTCACTCAAGCACAATTTGAGTTTCTATTTATCTCTTATTAATATGAATGTATAATCATACCCAGCATGAATATTTCATCATCAGTCATAGAAAGCGGCCATTTTGAATTCACATTTGTTCCATTTTTCTCCCCTTCTCAGCCTTGGTAACTACGCCTCTCTCCATGGACGAATGTACTGCAAGCCTCACTACAAACAGCTCTTCAAAGCCAAGGGGAACTACGACGAAGGCTTCGGCGAGAAGCCGCACAAGGAACTCTGGAACCAGCCTGCCAAGGCCACGCCCACAAAACCGACCTACACCGCCACGCCCAAGTCTCCGACCTCCCCGAAGAAAAGTACGGAAACCAAGAGAACCACCGCTGTGGAGCACACCAGCACCAAGAACGAGCCGGTGGCCCCCAGACGGCAAACCAAGAGCGAAAAAGCGCAGGCGGCAAGTAAGATCGCTGTAGTTTGGCCACCGCAGACCGATTCTCCGAAGAAAAACATCAGTATTGAGGATGAGGTGAAGGCGTCAAAACCTGCCTGGCCTCCACACGAATGCCCATTGGAGGAAATGCCCGAGCAACAACCCACCGAAGTCCAACCCCAAAGCCAGCCACCTGCGGCACCACAAAATGATAATGGCACAGCTTCTGAGAAAACCCAAAACGGAGACGCGAGCGCGAAACCTAATCCCGTGCTGCCGCCGGTACCCCCACCACCCCCGCTTGTGGACGTTGACGCGTCAGCAAACGCCGCAAAACATTCTGCGCCGGATGGCCGTGAAGCTGCTAGCTCGGCGAGCGGGGAAGCAAAGGCCGCCCCGGGGGTATCACACGAGACCAATGGGAGATTGGGAGAGAGGGACAAGCAAGTGACAGAAAGAGATAAGCACGACAGACACAGTGACTCGGAGGAGAAGAAGAGGAAAGAGGTGGAAGAGGAGAAAGAGAAGAAAGTGGGAAAGGAGAATGTGGATAACGTTGGTGAGCAAAATGGAACTCACATCTCAGAGGAGAGGGGGAAAGAGGAAGAGGTGAAGGTTACAGTGATTGATGGGGGCGAGGAGCTAGCAGCGCCGCCGGCCGTCGAGACTACAGTCAACAACAATAACAACAATAACAACAACACAGCAAAGGGAGATGATGACGGTGGGGCTTTCAGTAGGTGGAGGTCGAGAGAGTCGCCAGTAGTGCATCACAGATCCCTCCGCACTCGGGGTGACTCGGGTCAGGACATTCCAGACGATGAGCTGGACTGGATGCCAAACCGCGTGCTGCACATAGCGCAGCGAGAGGACGCCTTCGTGCCGGAATGTGCCAAAAGTGTGACGCCGGAAGCCAGTGAGCCAGACGCGACGGGCGAGGCAGAGATCGGATCCTACGGGCTCGCTGGTCCGAGTGTGTCTGCTTCGAGCTTCCTTGAGGACATATTCGCAGGCCTCAACAGCCCAGATCTGCTGTGCGATTTCAAGGATGATGATTTCGACAGCGAGGATACCACCGCTGAGACACGCACGGCAGGGCGGGGCTCCAGGTCGGCGCTGGACGACCTTCTGGATTTCAGCTCGTGGGGAGGTGGCGGGACCGAAGAATGCACAGAAGACGTAAAACGTTCTTCGCCATCGGCATGGACGCAAGGTAACGTTGACTGCCTGAGCGCGGAGGAGCAGATCAAGAGGAACCGTTACTACGACGACAGCGATGATGACTAGCTCTACGCCAGGGCAGGCCCTTGGCCGAGTGCAGACTTTTTGCCGACCAGCTGAGCTACGTGAATGCAATTAATATAAAATTTGCTTTATATGGCACATTTAGTCAAAAATAAATATCTTTTACAAGCCTCACACATATTTTCTATGACTTTGTCCATGGAGGGAAGGATTTGCATGTTAATTAAAGGGATAGTGCACTCTCAAAAAGCGCTTTCATTTCTTTTCACCCAAGTACTTGACCACCATGGTGCGTTCTGTCCAAAATTAGAATTATAAAAGTGATCTGCGATTCACTGATATTGTAATGATTTTTAATTCTCTCTGCTTCTAGCAAGAACATGGTTTTATGTTGTCTTTTGTAGAATAAAGACAAATGTAGACATGCTTCATAAGGAATGATGATGAGGAACTATGACGGCTCAATTAAATCCTATTCATTATAACTGTTATGATTTGTATAGCGAGAATAAAGAAGTAAGAAATAAGGACTCAGTCAAGAATGCAAAAAAGGTTTGGATGACTGTATGGCAACCCTTGCCGTCATCCGTCTACTGCAACATAGGAATCAAACACAAAACATTTGAAGCACACAATGTGCGAATGCAAAGGTAAATAAGGTAATTGCACACAGGCAATGAGAGTCTTAGAACACGAAGAGTCCGCCTTCGATCAATACTAAAATGTCTTAGAACATGTACTCATCTCTGAGATCTGGTCCGGGGACGGTGAGCCGGTTCTGGAGGCAGAGACGGAAAGGGAGTTTCCTACAGCAGAGTAGAATGGCTCCGGTCAAGAGAGTTGCAAAGAGAGAAAGATATGGCTATAGTTAACCACAACGGCCCCCCTCGGTTCTCACCGAGAGAGGATAAGGACGTCGCGTCGTCCCAGTGCCCGAGCCTCGCTTATGAAGGGGAGAGCGGCCAGTCACGGAGCCGCCCCGGCGCTGATTGTGATGAGTTGCACCAGTGTCTGTGCGGTCCACGAACGAACCCGGCGCCTGGGTGCCGCTCGTGGACGAGCGGCCCATGACACTGACAGCTGTTGCTGGATCAAGTGTCGTTATCTTGGGTTGAAGCGGTCTGAAACACAGCTTTGATTTCTGAGGCTGGCAATTGAAGGACGTTGAATGTTTGTCAGATTCAAAAGAAAAGATGAATTCAGATCGCTGAACATTGGCCTTCAGCTTCTTCTCTTGCATCATCAGAGAAGAGAAAAGTGTTTTAATCTGATGTATGTATGGTCCTTGTGCAGTTGATCATTTCCTTGCTAGTCAGACAAGTCAACGTTAAAGGTTGATTGAAAATACTCTGCCGTCCCTACAGTTAAAATGTCTAATGTGTAAAAATGTGACCAAATTGAAAATGAGAAGAAAGGCAATTTCGTGCACATGGTGGCAAGTAGTTGTATTTGCTGTTTTTGAAACGATCTTTTTGAAAGCGAGCTATCCTTTTAATCTTATCTTGTGTTTTCATTATTTCAATGTTGTTCCTGCAAATTGATTCATTTGAATTGTTTTCCTGTTGTGTTTTTATTTTGTACCTTTTAGAGCGAGAAAGATATCTTTATTTGATATTTGTTTGCATATATAATTTTTTTTCCCTGCTTCTTGATTGCCTTGCCTTGTTTGCGAGCATTGCACCTGGTGTGCAGGGAGGGAGACACTTGAGGTGTGTGACGGATGAGGCCTGCAGCGTTTTGTTTTCATTTCTCAATAAAGTTAAATTCTTCAATCACTGTTTCCAGTAGCGACATGCATGTGTCTGGTGTGCACTAATTGTGTGCATGTGGGTGTGTGTTTAAAGGCCCACTGGGGAACCATTTTCATGTTTGTGCAACGCTTTCAGTCTCACTGCAAGGGTTAATTCTCGTTCATTTCTGTGGGTTTTTCATGTTAGGGTCGGCACCAGGCTGGTTGACTGGTTCAACTGCACAGTAAATTCTGCAGTGTTAAACATGCAGCGTCAAAGTTCATTGACTCGGAGTTATTACAACAACAGAGAGAGTTGAATATTTACTAGTGTTGGTGTTAATTTGCAGAGTTACAAGGTGCTGTGTCAATTAGACTCTACAAAGCCCCGCCCAAAGCCTACCCACCTCGTCCTCTCTCAAACTTTAAAGACCTCCATTTTGATTGCATCGTGACTCATGCGGCACCGACTCATGGCGCGGGCCGAGGCTCGGCTCGGACCCCAAAGGTTTGGGTCGCAGTGGTGCAGCCATGTTGCAGGCCCTTGCGGCCTTCGTCCGCTCACATGCAGACGCCCGTCCCTTCACGGACGTGCTGGCGGTGCTGTACAGTGTTAGCCAGTGTTAATATCTTACTCAATTTCAAGTTAATTTTAAGAGGAGTTAAACACTATTAGTTAATTTAGCACCAAATCTGATAAGGACCAAATACACACAGACGTATTTAAGTGATGATTTAACACTGCAACATTTACTGTGTGCACTATCGCTTATTTCTGATTTAATGAATCTATAGCACATACAGTAGCACATAAAGTGGGCCACTGCTTAATGTGGGACACCTAAGTTCCAGTGGTTCAACACTACATGTCACTGTCCCACATTAGAAAGCTGCAAAAAAGCGCCTGCATTAGGACAATCCACCCTACACACTGTCATATATTGCCATCGACTGGACTACAATGTTGTGTAAGAATTTAAACATTCAAGAACATTATACGTATGCATGACAGCAGTGCATGCACATGGAATTTGATTTGGACATGAAACAACTCTCTCAAGCTAAGCAAGTAATGAACAACGCATAGACTGTATATAAGTAGACGCAGCATGCGTGACGTCAAGTAGAGGTGGAGAGAGCTCTACGGTAAGTGAGAGAGAGACACCCCACACGACTTCTTCCGGTGGTACTGTCCGCTAGGGGCGCCAACGACATATTCTGAATGAATGGGATCCTATGGGAGCTGAAATAAAGAAATGACGCGTTTGTGAAATTATGACCCCCCTCACACAATGAACCGTTAATTATCCCGACAATATACATTAAAACATCAATTAGAAACAATCTTTAAATAGCTTAAAACAGGCTGCTAAGATTGGAATATTTGTATTGGAAACTAACATAGGGCGCGATTTCCGGAGACGGGGCTCCCCCCATACCAACCCGGAAGTAGGCACAGACATCAAAACGAACGCGGTGTCCATTTTTATATACAGTCTATGGAACAACGTCAAAACAAGAAAGAAAGAAAAGCAGCACATGCGTTATAAAGTGCCATTGGCTTAGGATCTGTCATGAGCCGCTCGTCCACGGGCGGCACCCAGGCGCCAGGCGCGTTCGTGGACCACACGAACGCAGCTGTAGGATCAGCCCGTGGCAAACGGAACGGTCAGGACTCTGGAGCACGATGATCCACAAGCAGAGATAATATTGATGATAATAAATGATGACACTTGGCCTCTGAAGTCACTCAACTCTGGGCAAATGTGCTCCAGTGCACCATCTGCACTCACTAATTTACAATTAAAGTAAGAGTTTGCCTCAGAGCTAAAAGTCCACTTGACAAGTTTTTTACTCTAATTGTAAATTAGTTGGTGTTGATCTGCACATGTCACTAGTCGGGTTCTTTATATTTACCAACAGAGATGGCAAGTAACGAAGTACAAATACTCAAGTACTGTACTTAAGTAGTTTTTTTCATGTATCTGTACTTTTAGAAGTAATTTTTTTCTCTGATGACTTTTTACTGGTACTGAGTAGATTTTTAACAGAAATATCTGTACTTCTACTCCTTACTTTTCCCATAACAGGTTTGTTACTTTTTTTTGCGCACCGATGGTAGGGATATGTAATAGTGTGAATGAGCCAGTAGGGGGCAGTAATGCCGGCAGTCGGATTTTTGAAACTTAAGTGAAGTAAGTTAGGCTAGGTTTTTAACACTTTTAAAAACTAAATGAAAATAAAAAACATTCAAACATTGTAAAACAAGCAGTTGAACAAGTGAATTTTATATACAATTTTTGTACTTTGTACTTTATACTTTCAAAAATACTTTTGAGTACATTTTAGAGCCTGTACTTTTTTACTTTCAAAAATACTTTTTGAGTATGTTTCAGAGCATGTACTTTTTACTCTACTCGAGTACATATTTGGATCAGTACTTGGTAGTCTTACTCGAGTTGTTTTTTCACAAATGTATTTTACTCTTACTTAAGTACGAAATTTTGGGTACTTTTGCCATCTCTGTTTACCAATATGGTAGTCGAGTTTAGTTTTAAAAGTAATCCATTACAGTTACAAGTTACTCATTAAGAAGTAGAATTGTAATCAGTAGTGACCAGTGCCAGGGGCGCCGGCAGAAATTTTGGGCCCTATGAAAGATTCTAATTTTGGGCCTATATTGTCTATTAATTGCGATCCACAGGCCGTGGGCCGTGCTGCGGGCCCTTGGAATCAGTACCACCTTTCCCCGCCTGGCGGCGCCCCTGGCCAGTGCACACCAATGGCGCACACACTGCCTGCAACTGCAATTGCAAGCAGTTGCATTGGTGTGCACTGCCCCCCAGAAAATAAAAGGCCAGTGCAGAGCAAAGCAACGGAACGGTTGCAGGCAGTTGCATGTAGTTGCAGATAGTTAGAGGTAGCTGCAGTTACATTGGTGTGCACTGGCCATAACGTTATCCCAGTACCCCAACTAACTAACAAATGGGATTACATTACATTACTTTTAGATTAGGGTGGATTGCCCTAAATTGGGCCACTGCCCACATTAGGAAATTGACTGTCCCACATTAGGGCAATCCACCCTACTTTTGAACTCAACCCTTGTATAATAAAGTCCAATTCCAATGATTTTTATTTACTTCTAGTCTATTTTACAAACTGGCCCTCTATGAATGTGGCATCACATGACAGCATATGTGGCCTCTTATGAAAGGGATTCTGCTGCATGCACATTAACAAGTTACAAAAGTGTCTAATTGTTATTATTATTATTATTATTATTATTATTATTATTATTATTATTAGAGAATGAGACTGGCAGGACAATGCCAAAGACACAAATAGCTATCAGCCAGTGAAATGGTCCTGTGGGAACCAACACATGGGTCCCGGTCAAGAGGACCCAGGAGTCCATAGGACCAATGAACTAGCCAAATGTCTGGAGGACCAGCATGACTGGAGGCAATGATGAAAGGCTTGTCTGAGGACGAGAGAGAGAGAAAGACAGAGAGAGAGAGAGAGAGAGAGAGAGAAGACAGAGAGAGAGAGAAAGACAGAGAGAGAGAGAGTGAAAGACAGAGAGAGAGAGAGAGAAAGACAGAGAGAGAGAGAGAGAGAGAGAGAGAGAGAGAGAGAGAGAGAGAGAAAGACAGAGAGAGAGAGAGAGAGAGAGAGAGAGAGAGAGACAGAGAGAGAGAGAGAGGTAGGAGAGAGTTTCAATATGAAGGTGAATGTAATCTCCTATTCCAATTAAATGTAACTATAATATAGAAAACATTTTTTTAATATGCTAGGGACTACAGCTTTACTACCCAACATTGTTCAACAATATGCACAACTGTGCGTGTGTTCCATTATCTGATGGCTATTGTCAATAAGGCGACGCATGCAAGAATAAACAGTGCCTGATTTACATTTCATGCAGTCTTCAAAGGTGTGCGTATAATTACTTTGCTATTGTGGATAAGTACGTTAACCCCAATACCATTCTCGTGAGGAAGGTGAGAAGTTCACTGGAACACATTGTTTGTATTTAATAGGGCTGTTGCATGGTGGCCCCACGTCTTAGCAGCGGTAGCCATGCTGGTAGTCAGATCGCAGCCAGACAGAACAGCGAGCAATATTTTCTTTCGGTTTAAAAGTGTGATGTTATTGATTTGTCCATGGTAATGTGATATCAATCGCCAGCGGATGGCAGCTTAACTACGTTGTGGTGTATAATGAACGTGAATTTGAAATATTCCCACTTTATCGTACGTATACTTCGCCATCAGACTACCAACATGGCTGTCGCCACCAAGCCATGGCGTCATGCGCAAGAGCCCTATTATGGCTGGTGACGCAATGCAGCCGACCAATCACAGGCGGGGGGCGTGTGTCCCCCCGGGGGAGCCTCGATCACTGGTTGGTCGGCTTATGCCATGCAGTGGACGACAACGAAGTTGGCCAACTCACAAACCCTTAATCCTGTCATTTAAAAAGAACGTATGAGTTTAATTAGGACGAAGGGTGCAAGGAGGACGACCATTTCTATGCTTCTACTGGTTTAAACCAGGATGAGAAGAGAGGACAGAAAGTACAATCACACGCTGCATTATAGAGAGTGGGGCAAAGATTGGAATTATGAATAATAATAATAGTGAGACCGTCACAATAAAGTCTTTGGTCTGACACAGATACTATTAATTATATTACTATACTATTATCAAAAGAAGTATAGGCTGGAATATTCCAATGAATAAAGGGATATATATATATATATATATATATATATATATATATATATATATATATATATATATATATATATATATATATATATATATATATATATATATAATAAAAAATA
>OMKY01217103.1:0-14194 GCA_900302395.1 Bregmaceros cantori | reverse complement strand
GATGTAACGCACTCGTGTGACGTTGGTAATGAAAGGCGTTGCTTGCGCTGCTTGTTCTCCGCCCCTCCGATGCGGAGAACCTGAAGGATGTGTGAACACACACGCATGCCCTCCATTCCTACGCCTCAGTGTGAACAAAACCCTTTTTGGTATCGGCGCAGAAACGGCGGGCCGATCGACAAGCAGATAACACGCACTTTTAGTCTGAACGAGGCCAGAGAGACATGGATTCCCCTTGTTCCACAAAACTGTACTGAGTGGAAGCTAGTGTCTCTTCTTATAGTCACACTTGAAAGACATGCAAATGACATCCTTTTGGTCACGTAGACAATACAATACAGGAGACCATCAGTGGGAGGCCGTCTGCAGGATGTCGGTAAAGTAGCAACACCTCCCAGGTGTGCCTTTGTCCCATAGACAAAAGATGAGATCAGTTTCCCTCCACAGTTGCCCTGTCACCCATCAGCCTGAGTGGCTCAGCGGTAATACGTTTGTCTGTGAGGTTGAAGGTTTACATCGTCCTCATCGTTTCAATTTATTCACATTTTGAATTATTTAATTACTTTGAACATAATGGACCACCGTTGAGTCAAAGTACATGTCTAATAATACTGATACTTTAATATGTCAGTTTTAAACGGATGCAATGGACAATGTTTATCATAATATTGTCTTCTCTTTCTCCTCTTTATTTCCCGCATTGTTTTTCTAATGAAACAAGCCTGTGTGTAGAGTTTTAAACATAGGATGAAAATGATGTCTTTCCGCGATTTTGCATGACAATATAAACGGCGCTGGCTGCTGTTCAGCTTAATAGCCTGAGTGGCTGGATGGTATTACTGCCGCCCATGAAGCTGAAGGTTTGAGGTTAGATTCCTGTTAGAAACACTACATTGATGATAATTTTCTTTTACATGCAAACCCCGTATTCACTGTTGATGTTTTTTTGGGCACAGAATGTTATTGTTGTCATGGTCTATTTGTTAATATCCTAGTCATTCTTAAATGACTGCTGTTCACTTTCAACTCATTGCACAGTTTTTCCCCGCAATCATTACTTTTTTTGGCAGTGAGGGCTGAGGTGAAGGCCCAGCTGTAAAGTTCACGGTTCGCCACTGCAAAACGCACGCTAGTTCAAAATCCGACCACTAGGTGTCGGTCTGTGACCAGTTACACATCACACCACTCGCTCCGTTCATAGTTTTGTATAAATATTGATGAAATACAGTCAAAGTCCGACTTAAAGTTACTCACCGAGTGGTCACATGTTCTTCTGGACCAATAGGCTGGCTGCTTCTACTAGTTATTCCAAAAGGAATGAGAAAATGGAACGAGTTTCACTGATTATTAAATCATGTGTTTGTGGGTCACAAATCCACAGGGGAGCATTTGGGTGATGAATAGCACACCGCAAGTTACCACCATCCGTTTTAAACAACCCTGTAGGTGTGTGTTCCGAATATACATATTGAAAAATAGCCAGAAACACAGCGAACTAAATGACACCGGACGTGACGTTCAGACACCGGAAGTACCCCCGAGCTCGTCTATTAGATGCCTAATCTTTACAGCTAGTGATTGGCAGATGAAGCTTCATGAAACTTTGAAGCCTTCCAGCCATTTGATTCAGAAAAAGATTCATTACCCGAACACCCGAAGCCTCATGTGCACATGATACCATCTATTGGCCAAAGTGTGTAGTGTTTTTCACCGATGAGCGCCCCACTTTTGTATTTCAGGTCAATAAAGTACCCTTGAATCAATTGTATTTATGTAAATTGACAAATAATGTCAAAAATGTCATAATTATTATGTAATGTTATTATTGCAATATACAAAACGTACATCTGTCCATCTATAGAGCTGGTGTATATTATGTACATATTAAATACAACAACCCATATTACATTTGTGTATTTATCACACCCCCTCCCCAAACCTCCGATTCCATAAATAACCAAAATGTAATCACTTGTTCTATTTGTTCGCTTTTGGTGGTACGCGGGATTATCATTTTAATCATTTTAAAAATACATAATTTCACGATCTAAGCAGGTGATAGTAGAACCCGGGTCGCCAGGGGTGCATATTGTAGTGCTAACCGCTACACTATCTCAGCTGTGACTGTGACAGGCAAAACAGCCCAAACATAAAGATAACCTGCGCGGTGCAGGTAATAAATTAATGGAATATAGAAAGAGGAAAAGTTTTTAAGCGGTATATGAACTTGGGCTGGCGGCATACTAGTCCAATCATCATTACATTGAACCAGCAGGTGTTGTAAGGAGGTGCAGTTTTGGTGTTATACCACCTGAGTTTTGCTGCACCATCTCATGCGAACGGCGCACAATGCAACACCAACATCTGAACCACTTCTTGAACCGGTCACGTGGTACGGGCAGCTCGTAAAGCTTCATTCGTCATGATGACGTCACTTGCCTGAAACAACACACGCTTCGATACATGCTTTGACTTCCTGCTGTGCGCGACACGCACTTTGAATCTTCAGTGCAGTACATCACATCACTATTTACAGCTAAGATGAGTTTACGTGCGAAACACTGGGGGGAGTCATTTTATCCCGCGCTTCTGCAGGTCACTTCCGGTGCCTATTTGTATGTATATAAAGTCTGGTAAAAGGCAGCGGTACGTGGACAAAAACACGCAAAACGCACGCCAGTTCAAAATACGACCACTAGATGTCAGGTCTGTGACTAGTTTCACATCACTCTCCTTGCTTCGTTCTTTTTGTATAAATATTGATGAAATACAGTCAAAATCCTACTTGAAGTTACTCACCGAGTGGTCACATGTTCTTCTGGACCAATAGGGGTTTCTACTATTACTTCCAAAATGAATGAGACAATGGAACAGGTTGAACTGATTATTAAATCATGCGTTTGGGGGTCACAGATTCGCATGATAACATTTGGGTGAGGAATAGCACACCGCAAGTTACCACCACAATTTTAAATAAGCCTGTAGGCATATGCTCCCACCGAATAGACCTGTTTAAAAATAGCCAAATACAAGGTGTAATATAAGTAAATGACACCGGAAGTGACGTTCAGAGACCGGAAGTACTCCCAAACTTGTCTATAGCATAGAGTAGACTATATATTTCTTACAGTTTATTTATGATCTATACTCTTTGCCGACATTGTATTCCACGCGTCTGGCTAAATTGCCTGCGTGGCTCGACGACTCATGTTGGAAGTTTGATGACTGACAAATAATAATTTGTTAACTTATTTGTCCATATTAATTTATACACATTTATATTTATATAGATTCATACATTCATACACATTTTTTTCTACTAAGAAGTATTATTTATATTATAATTATATTTATTTTATATTCATACGAAGGAAAAGCAACACCATCCGAACCACAGCCAATGTTTTTTGATGATCTTTTTAGTAATTTTATGGAACATGGCTGTTTTAGAAAGCATATTGTCTTTGAAATTATATAATTAAATATAATAAAACGGCGTGTATAGAAGATTTGGGATTCTGTATACAGTGCATTTGAACCATAGACTGTATATACACTATACAGTCTATGGTTTGAACTGTAATTTAGTTCAAATCATAGACTGTGGAGTTGACTATAGGCGCCCTCATCTGGCTGTGTAGTGAATTTCAACCCTGGATTGCGACAAAAAATACTTTTATACTTATACTTAAATAATATAAACTGTAGTCAAAGATGTTAAGAATATTGGAGTTTTTAATATATTAAATGGATTATATTTTCTACAGTGTGTAAGTTGTACATTTCTCAAGTGTACGCAAAGTGGAATTATGACAGGAACCTTCAATCAATAGTATAGTTTAAAGTGTATCATTTTACTTTTGTATGTTGTATTAGGTAAAGCAGCCTAATGTAAACACCACTGCACTGCATACACCTGTCATTTTGCACAATATGTATCTTTACACTAACACGACGAGCTAAGAAATGATTTTTAGTACTTTTTACTCAAAAAAATGTTCACCTTTCATTTCACACAGGTATATATACAGACACAGGAAGTGCGTTGCACCCAGCAGGACAAATGTCAGCCCCCTGGATTTCACAGGAAAACTCGTCTATAAGCGAGACATTAGACTAGTAACTAGACACAAACAGCACACGGTGATCTCTAATAAGTTTAATTTCAATATCAGTAGAACTGCGACATACAACAAGCAGTTTGGGAATGCAACACATTTATGAGGGTTTCCATCATAGCATGTAAAAAAAGGGGACATCACGGTGGGTCCAGAGGGTAGGGCTCATACACATACCCACTGGAATTCTATGCAGGACACCTTTTAATTATAACCAGGGCTTTGAACCGGTTCAAGGAACGAAACCGCAAACCGGGAACTTTTTGTATTTTCCAGGGAACTGAAAAGAAACCGTAAACGTTATTATTTGTTATGTTCTGGAAAAGGAACACATATTTTAAAATAATAGTAACCGGTTGATACCGCTTTTATTTTGTTCCTCAAAGGAGTTCACTGTGAGATAATTAAAAAATAAAACAAAAGTATTTATAAAATCTACGATCAGTGAAGTATGAATCGTTGCAGGACTCTCTGCAGAGTGTTCTTGTGGGTTCCCCCCGACACGCAATGAGACCTCGAATGTAGAGCGTGGGCAGCAGCGGGCCTCTGTAGCGAATCGTTGTGGGTTTGCCCCGACATATATTATATAGCATTAAACAGCTGACAGGAGCGGAATTAACCTTTCGGGGAACTAATTTTTTTTGTTTCTAACCGGTTCGGGAACATCGATTTATTGGTGGAACTCATAACCGGAAACGTTATAATAATTCTGTTTCTGTTCGAAACGTACCGAATGGGAAAAATTGCGGTTCAAAGCCCTGATTATAACACATTTTAAAATGGACATCCAGAGCTGAGGAATCATTGTCAACATGTAAGGGTACAAAACGGCCACACTAAATGTGCAATATATTCAAAATAATATATTTTAAATAGTACATTTGAAATAACATACTTACAATAATACATTTAAAACAATATATTTAAAGCTAACTTCATGGCCTTTGAGTAGCCAGTATCCTTTTCAGTGCCAACAGTTTGAGTTTGAAGATTCAAGACTTTGTACAAATGATATCTAAAGATAAGAGGTTTATTATATAAACAGGTTTTCTACTTTCTGGGAAAAACTGCATTCGCAACTTCTTTTCTTTTATCTGAAAATGTCGTCATGACCAGTGTTAGCCAGTTATTATGTTTACTTGAAAAATGAATTGCACACCGTCCATCTGTTCCCCGATTTTAGCGGTGGCTTCAGCTCCCTCCTCACCGATGAGCTTTGGGTAGTGAACAGAATAATGAGATTGCGGGTGTAACCGGGCAAAATCAGTTTCCTTCATAGTGTGTCTGGGCTCTCTCTTAGAGATGAGGGTGAGAAGTTCAGATACCCGAGAGGGGCTCGGAGTAGAGCCAGCTGAGGTGGCTTGGAAACCTGATTAGGATGCTCCCTGAACGCCTCCTGTGAAAAGCGTTCAGGTCATGTCCTACCAGCAGACAGCCCTGGGAAAGACCCAGGACTTACTGTATGTCCCACCGGCAGACAGCCCCGGGAAAGTCCTAGGACAGACTTATGTCTTTTGACAGGCCGTCCTGAGAACGCCTCGGGATCCCATTGTCGGAGCTAGAAGAAGAGTCAAGTCTCCGTATCTAAGGTTCTCAGTCCGGTTCCCCGATAAGTCTGCTACACCGGGGTTTCAGAGACTCAACGAGGTCCTAAACTGCTGAGCCTTCTGAGCCAACTCCCGGGCAAAGTCCTGCGCTTCCTGCAGCGCCTGCGCGTCGGGATAGTCCAGCGCTGCCTTCTTGGTGGCTACGGCGAGCTGCTTGAGCAGTGAGCACAGAGCGCTGCTCTTGGCCAGAAGTCTGGACTTCTCCACCAATGTGTCCTCTCTCAGGTCCTTGTTGTCCCCCAGCCTGGAGTGCTCTTTCAGCTCTTTGCTGTCCACCAGTTTGGATCTCTGGTGCAAGGCGTTGACCAGGCGTTGTCCCACCATGATGACCAGCTTGCTGTGGGAGATGAACTGTTCGGGAGGTTGTCCCCCGCGCAGGCTCCCAACCAATGCAGCGATGGCCTTCTGCAGGGCTCCGAAGTACAACCGGCAGTGCTCTGGACCAGGTGTCTGCCGAGCCACCCGCTGCTCAGTCCTCCGTTTTGGAAGTCCTGTGTCTGTTGACGAGATCGTCGATACTGTACTGCTGGGTTCAGGGTCTTGGCAGCATTGGTTGCTGACAGGGGCTGTGGTATTGGTGGCCTGCAGATGGGGGCGTCAAGAAAAAACAACTTTAAAACAGCACCTTACACTCAATCCTTGGAATGCTTTGACGGTACAGAGCTAACTGAGAGTGTCATCAGTGGACAAGTCAACACTGCCCTCCTGTCACAGGACTTATTCATTTTTCCATGATTAATATTTGTGGATGATCTGTGGATTAAACCACCAATCAACCAATACTATGGAGTTGTCGGACCCTGTTAATTCAGAGTTCTGAGACCACTGTCGTGTTGGTGACGTTTCAGCAGAGGATTGGCTGTTTTACGCGAGCCCCCAATAATGTTACAGAGCACAATTGGATAAGCTACGCAAGCTCTGTGTTACTGCATAATGGTGTCATGCCGGTAAGAAAGAGGGCATGATTTTTCATCGACGATGTCACGATTAATCAAAAATATGTACAATGTCAAATCGTGATGGCCAAAAATTGCGATTGACGATCAAATCGAAAATCGCCACACCCCTTTATGAAGTATCGAATCACGATAAAACTCTTCTTTGATCTCCTGCCAGCACAGCTGCCTTGTAGCGTCCTGTCTGAAGGTAACTTAGGACTTCCATGCTGTGTTTCTGTGAGGAAGGTCTTTGTAACTTAAGACTTCCATGCTGTGTTTCTGTGAGGAAGGTCTTTGTGACTTAGGACTTCCATGCTGTGTTTCTGTGAGGAAGGTCTTTGTGACTTTGGACTTACATGCTGTGTTCTGTGAGGAAGATCTTTGTGACTTAGGACTTACATGCTGTGTTCTATGAGGCAGGTCTTTGTCTCCAGGCTTCTTCTTGTCTAAATCATTCTTGGTCTGCAGAGGAAGACAACACCATACTTTTAGTACTTCACTAGAAACACCTCTCTCTCTCTCTCTCTCTCTCTCTCTTTCACTATATCAGCCTATCTTCTAACATCTCTCTTCACCTCTCCTTCCCTATAGTCCAAACCTCTCACTCTTCTATCTCTCTCTCTAAGCCGCACCTCTCTCTCTCTCTCGCTCTCTCTCTCCTTCTCCCTTTCCCTCTCTCTCTTCTACCCGCACATGCCCTGTCTTCCTCTCTAGAACTGTTAAAACTAACTTCCATATTAAAATCCCCACCCTTTCACCGCCAAACATGTCATTTACTATTTGATACAATTGAATAATTCCTGAAATTAAAAAATATTAAATGGACATAATTCACAAACATGAAGGAATGAGGAATGTTTTATGGTATAAATCGTAATGACTTTTGTCAATTACTATTTGGCATAAATCTGTTGGTTAAGAACCAAATTTGACTATTTCAAGTTGACCGCATTCATTTATAATTTGTATATTATAAATTAATTTGTAATTTGTATTTTATAATTTGTAAAGAAAAAATGTCCAACCGATTTTGAGTTAGTAGAGTTGCCGGTTATTGAAATGATGATCGACTTTTAAAATAATTGATAGTTGCAGCCCTACTGTCAGTAGTTTAGTACTCACTGTCAGTTGAACGTAGTCGTTGACTTCGTCTCCTGTGCTGTCTGCGCGATGTCGCTGTTCTTTGACTTTATCGGTAACATCAGACTTTCCGGGGCCCGTAGGGAATAGCAGCTTCCCATTGGCGTTGAGAATGGACACCAGACGCTTCACGTCATCCGGTACGGTACGAGCCACCATGACGAACCTCTCGAGCTGGTCGGGCGCGTGCGGGCGCTCGGGGTCCTGGCAGAGTGCGTCCAGCTGCCAGCCGTCCGCGGCGAGGGCGTGGACCGTCTGTCTCAGGATGACAGCCGAGTCCTCCACGATGGAGAGCTGCTTAAGGAGCCGCGCCCGCAGGTTGCCGTCGCCCAGACGCCGCGCGTTGCCTCGAACGTCACCCGCAAAGTCGAGAAACGCGGTCAGCGTGCACGCCACGCTCTCTGCGGCCACCCCGATGGAGATCAGGTGTCGCTCCAGGTGCCGTCGACTCCTCCAGCTGCTGCAGACGAACTCGAGGAGCTGAGACACGGTTTGCTCCACCGGACACTGAAGCTCGAACAGCCGGGAGCAGGCTTCCTCCTGGCCGAGGCTCACCTCACGCTGAAAAGCACAGAGACACGTTTATAACTGGGGAACTCACAGGAAAAGGAAGCAGTAACAATTCATCAACTTCGTCAAATAGCAGAGAGGGTGTAACTAAAGACGGAAAAGGTGCCAAAAGTGGTAGAATCCGTTAAAGCCGCCGAAAGATTGCTTTTTCTTTCGTCCCAGCGTACGTCTCCGGTGTGCATCTTTCGGAGCGAGCTGACTCCCGCCGTGTTTCTCAACGCCCCATTCATATAAGCGCGGAGAATTTTTTTTTTTTAAAAAGGCAGCTGTCAGCAGATTCTACCGCTTTCGGCAGATTATCGGTGGCTTGCGGCCTTTAGTCATGAAGCCACTTCATCCAGACCTTACCTGGAGAAGCTAGTCCACAAATTTCTATGACGCAGCTGGACTATTGTAATGTCCTGTACATCTTCTTCTTCTTGTTTTACGGCGATCGACACTTGTCTGAGCAAGTCATTAACGACGGCTGCTGAGTCTACACTGTCATAGCACACTGCTTATATCCTGTCACAGCTGTCCTCTTCCTCCGTGCCGCTCTTCCTCACTTCTCTCCTTTGGTGTCATTCGTTTCTCCCATACTCCTCCTGAATTCTTTCATCATCTCAGTCCTGAGTTCTTTCATCGCCTCCATCAAACGACTTAATTCAACTATTAATTCTGTCTCTACTTGGTCTCCCTCCTCCTCCTTATCGTCTCCCTCCTACTCCTCACCGTCTCCTATGGGGCACCCATGGAGCCCGATGCTTCATCTCCCTCCTCCTCATCTTCATCGCATTCCTCCTCTGATTCATCCTCCTCCTCCTCCTCGCCTTCTCATCCTCCCTTCGGGCCTCAGGATAGGACACTCTTTCCATAGCCCTGATCCGCTGTACCTCCACTTCTACTTTATGTACATCACAGATCATTGAGCCAGTCCAGTGATTCCCTCCAAAGCTACTGCACTTCTTCTCCTGCTTGTCACAAACATTGGTATCATGATCATCTCCACACTTCGCACATTTTCTCGTGCCAGTACAAAATCTTGAGACATGACCATACTTCTGGCACTTATAGCATCTAAGGGGTTTAGGAATGAACTGTTCAATATCATGGATGCCTACCCCTGGGATACGGATCTGGTTGGGAAGTGCAGGTAGGCCAAATTCCAAGATGATACTCTGAGTCGGGATCTGTTTGCCCTCTCTCCACACCATCACCTCTTTTGCCGTCTTTACATTGGGGACACAGTTTACTAAGTCCTCCATTTCATGAGATTGATTTACCCTCCTCACCACTCCTTTTGGACATGGGCCCACACCAGAGAGGTCTGTATCAGAAGCCCCTTGGACAGTGGTGCACACCACTTGCCATGGGCCTACATTGGTAAGACTACGTGCTTTCTTTGCTTGGGTCACGTCATAGCAAACTACCAGCCACTTCCCTTTCTCTAGCTGTCTGACGTTCTCGACAGTGCCAATCTGCGTTCAATCTCATAGATCATTTTGATCGTATGCATTCCTTCTGACTCAACGATGTGGAAAAGTATTCTACATTCTCAAGCGCTAGTGCCAGTGGTAGCACTGCTCAGAACTCCAGCATCAGTGCCAGAGGCAGCACCACTCACTCCTACTGTCGCGTTCCTACCTGTTACAGGGGCCCCAGCATTATATGGCTCTTCTCTAACCTCCCCATCAAAATTGGTACGATTGTCATTAATCATTTTATTCTGGCTCCCTGACTGATCAGAGTCAGTAATTTCTCCACTAATCCCTCCATCAGAATGTTCGTCTCCCTCCTCCTCCTCTTCCTTGCTTTCCTCCTCTGATTCATCTTCCTCCTCCTCGTTGCCTTCCTCATCCTTCTCCTCCTCAATTACTGTGGACTGGACTGAAGTACCAGCTATCACGTCT
Source organism: Bregmaceros cantori (assembly GCA_900302395.1). NCBI lineage: Eukaryota > Metazoa > Chordata > Actinopteri > Gadiformes > Bregmacerotidae > Bregmaceros > Bregmaceros cantori. The sequence goes on along the minus strand of OMKY01217103.1, from coordinate 3,932 downwards.
GATTGCTCCATGCTCAGATTGTAGTTCCACAATCAACTGTCTCTGCTTCCTCATCTCCTCAATCTACTCCTCATGGTTGATCCTCAACTGCTTCTTCAGCTCCTGAATCTGTTCCTCATGGCTGGCCCTCAACTGCTTCCTCAACTCCTGAATCTGCTTCTCGTGATTATCCTTCAGTTCCTGAAGACTAACCCTCAACTCTTGAATTTGCTTCTCACAGGTAGTCATCAACACATCATTGCTTGTTCTCAGCTCATCAATCTCATTCGCCTGATCAGAAACCTTCTTCATCAGAGCATCAACCATATGCTGATTCTCAATCATCCCCTCAAAGGGTATCCTCCTCTTACAGCTCCAGCATAAGATAACCCTCCAGAATGACTTGACTTTCTCAGAGTCCCTGCAAGAGGGACATCTACAGCGTCAACAAGGGTACCCGCATCAATAAGGGCTCCTGCCCTTCTTTAGGCCAACTCGGCCTCTCTAGTCTTCCTCCGAGCCTCAGGATAAGATATTAATTCCCTGGCCTTGACTCGCTGCAGTTCAATTGCCACCTTATGCACTTCACAGTCCGTTGAACCAGTCCAGTGATCCCCCCCGTAGCTACTGCACCTCTTCTGCCACTCGTCACAATCATTGGTGTCGTGGTCTTCTCCACACTTTGCACATCTCCTCCTTCCGGCACAAAACCGAGAGATATGGCCATACTCTTGGCACCTGTAGCACCTAAGGGGCTTAGGAATGAGCTGCTCAACATCGCTTCCATCTTCAACTACAGAGTGCAGTCGGCACCGACTGCATACCTCTAGTTTAAATTTTTGAAAACGTCAACTGGCATTTTTGCAGAACATTTCACCAGACCCTGAAAGATGTGATTTTTTTTTTGTGCATTTCATGAAGTGCCATTTCGAAACACTGGTACTTGTTCAGGAGTTCTGTCAACCAATCAGTTCAGGAGTTCTGTCAACCAAGCAAAACAAATTAAGATTAACAACAACTAATCTAAAAAACTGTAGGTAATTCTTTCAACTAGGCCAAGATCGAGATTGATTGAAAGTCTCAATCTCCTCTTTCTTCTTTCTTCTCTCTTCTTTCCAGTCCTCCATTAAATGAGTTCTGTAACCAATCCCAAATTACTGTCCTTAACTGGGCAATCAAGGTTGAAAGGTAGTTAGGTAAATAGCTGCTATATTCCTTAAATCTAAATCTAAAAACTAAATCACTTTTGTGAAGCGCCTTGAGGAAGCTTCAGCTGCGATTTTGAGTTGAGTTGGGTTGTTCTTAATGACTTCTGACAGTTTCTATTTAATTAGTCTCCAACCAACTGTGTCGGGTTTTTTTCTCCTGCGCCACACACGTTGTGATTCCACATGAAGGACTTGGACATGTGGCCAGCAGATGGCAACAGACACAGACGCTGCACAGTCTGAGGACCGATCTCATAACTCTCTCAGTGGCTCCATCTTCTCTAGTGCTTCTGTGTGGTCTGTCACCCAGAAATGATGTCGCCTGACGCTTCCATCGTTCTGTCAAACCGAGGCAGAGGCAGCCTTGTTGGTTAGTCATTCTCAACTCAAAGGATTTATATAGCGCCAAAATGGCTCCAGGCGCTTCACAGAAGTAATTACCTGCGCCGCGAAGCAGGTTATGTTGGTCTTGGCTGTCCCCAGGATAACTGAAAAAGTTGTGCACAGATCTGGATGAAAATTGGTAGAGTTGTTGGAAATGACGCATTTGGCTCATTTATGTAACTTAATTATACTTGATCACCAAATTACCGTTAGGTCACTGGGAGCTTACCACGGTCACGTAACCAGACTTCTGGGTGGCAGGGGTCGCTGGGAAATGTAGTTGGCATGTTCGCCGGTGGCGTCAATCGCGCTACTCGACCACTTGCATTGATAATGGGTTGCCACACATACTACTAGCACTAAAAGTACTTTTTTTTGTACCACTACAGTGCATGTTTACAATCTCTGAGTGCTTCTAGTTTTGGTTTTAGATTTTAGTTTGAGAAATAAACTAGCAGTTTGCTGCGACTAGGACTGGGCACTAAAACTGTTAATAAAATAAGAAAATGGCGCTCCCCCTCAAATTAAGCCCAGACCCCTACCACTATGGTCCTCACCTCATGTCCCAGGTCCGAGCAGCCGAGTGTGTAGGACTCGCAGGAAGATGTGGAGGAGGTGGAGGAACTGGACACTGTGCTGATCCGCTGGCTGTCCGTCGAGCGCCATGGGTCGGACGGTGGTGCCGCGTCGTCGGAACTTCGGAGCAGCTGGCCACGCAGGTGGTCGCGCACGGGCTGCGCCATAGCTTTCCTCATGCGTTGCAGTCGGGTTCGCGGGTGCTGCAGAGGGCTGGTGGGGTCCCCCCGGTACTCCAGCGCGGTGCGGTGGTTCAGGCAGTCCTCCGTGCCTCTGTCCTGGGGGGGCACGGCGTAGACTTGTTCCTCTGACGACGAGGGAATTTCTTTGCTGATCTGTGCAGTCGTTGAGACCTTCAGGTTCAAAAGAACGAGCGTTAGTGTGTATTCACACAGGATGAATGAGCGCCTATGGGGTGGATCTCAGAGGGGCTAGGTGGAGGGCACGTGGCTGGGTCGGGGGTGTCTCCGACCAGCTAGGTATCTTCCCTCTGGCGTGCTGGCGGTTGCGGCAACAAAAACTAGCTTCTTATTTCTCAGTCTTAACCAGGGCTCCGAACCGGTTCAAGGAACGAAAACGAAAAACAAACAGAATCTTCCGGAATTTTCAGAAGAGCGGAAACCAAAATGGAAAAATAATTCTTCAACTGTTCCGGAACAGAAACGGAACATTATGAAATCCACCAAACTGGTTAAAAACTATTTTTTTGGTTTATTTATTTTCCTTCTCTATATATTTTATCATATCCTATATCTGGGAGACTATTTCCATCTACTTTCACTGTCAGTCATCAAGCCCCATGCATCACGTTAATACCGTTGCACTCAAGTTTGAAAGTCCACCAAATATGTATATTTTGTAAAAACTTTATCTAACTTACATTGTACAATATGAGGGACTTTAAGAACGAACAAAATGCTTGCATTCCAAACTGGTTCAGGGCCGATATTTTGGTGGCGGAACAGTTTGGAGAATGAAAATGTTAAATATAGGCCTGCCTGAACCGTTAACAGAACGTTTTAAAAGTTTTCAAGCCCTTGTCTTAATGTTGAAAGGTATAATCAGAAGGGGAAACCAGCACCATAGTCTTGTTGCTGTGGCTTGTATCACAGCGGTTATAGGGCGATACGTCACATTGCAAAGTCGTCCGCAGCCTAAGCAGATGCTACGTCATACGCAGCGGATGCTGCGTCCGTAGGGAGTGGATGCTGCGTCCGTAGGGAGCGGAGAATGCGTCCGAAGGGAGTGGAGAATGCGTCCGCAGAAAACAGCGTTATTTTTGCCGACGATGATTTTAGAAAACAGTGTTATTTTTGCCGACGATGATTTTTTTGCCGACGATGAGTCACATATGAAGCGGCCCTATGATGCAGCCCTGTGATGTGTATTATTGTAATGTAAATGAAATACAGAAACTAGATGCGTGGGGAGTTTCATTATATTTATGGAAAGCATATTTGTTTATATTATTATTATTATTATTATTATGCAACGTGCATTAACTATGCGGCCCTGCTAAATGACACATTATTGTGACAAGGTGAATGGGGCTGCCTCTTGGTGTTAAACCGCTGGACCACGGGGGCAACCGGCAACGGCCGCACACAAGCCGGAGCCCCGCGACCGCTAGCGCGGGGCAACCGGCACGTAGCGGTCCGTTGTCCAATCCAATCCCCCACACACTGCACAGGGATATTTATCAATAACGTGAAATGTACAAGGAAACATGGATATAGTAATTGAAAAATGCTATATTATTATTATTATTGTTATTATTATTATTAT
>OMKY01217095.1:0-12292 GCA_900302395.1 Bregmaceros cantori | reverse complement strand
AAATCTCTAAAGCTACATGGTTTTGCCCCAACATAAAAATCTTTTTTTTCTACCTTGCGGTTTTGTAGTTGCGTTTAGTAGAGTGGTCTGATTGAACATGATTTCCATGCATTAAATAATCGTACAGACTCTTAATTGCAATGCAAATGTTTTATTAACAATCCGAGGATGTAAATACATTTACAATAAATATGAGAATTCATTGACTATTATAGTAAAAAAAAAAAAAACGGTAGTACTCGATAACGCCAATAGGGTTGAAAATTTTAGTAATCCGTTACAGTTGCAATTTACTCATTGAAAATTGTAATCTGTAACGTAATCCCGTTACCCAATTTTAAAAATAACGTAACAGATTACTTTTGGATTACTCTCAAATAGATTCAATAAAATCAATTTGATTTAACTCATATTTTAAATGTACATAACAAAAAGTTTATGTTAAAAAAGTTCAAAGTTTTTTTTAAGTTAAAGTCAAATTAAAGGATATAAAAACGTACTTTTCTGTTTTCACATGTTTGAACAAACAGAACAAATAAAAAATATTTATTATGCACGGTTTTTCGAGTCGACTCAAGAAAAACAGCCTCCTTGGTTGGGCTGCGCTGTGCTTGCACGCCCTGCGCTGGCTGCTGGGCAAGCAAAATGAATTTTCTCATCTTCCCGGGGGTGTCCCGAGGCCAAAAATTGTTCGTCCCTTTGTTAATTAATTGCGTCCCCGGGACGACGGGTCGCCGTTAATTTTAAGCCCTGAGCCCGTCTATAAAATGGGTTCACGGATGAAATTCTGCACTGTATAAAATGTTTTAAATGATGAAAATCGTTTTACTGAAACAAAAGTAATCATTATAAATACGCAATAAATCTAGTTATGATAGAAACGGCAGCAAATCTCCTGCGCCGAGGACCAACACAGACCATAATATCCTTATGTCCACTTTGACGCTAAGCACTGCGGTTTGCTCAAATCTCTGTATTTTTCAAAACTGCAAAGTTTTTATATGCACATGTCATGTTATGATTCTGCAACATTTTGGTAGTTTTTGTGAATAAAACTAAAACGAATACTTGCATTTTCTATTGCCATTCATGGATAGTATTTATATATGGTGTTGTTAAAAAAAACTTTATTTTCCTCCAAATACAATCTGTCGTTACTATTTTCACATTCAAAATGTGTTAATATCTGGATGTGCAAATATCTGAGCCTTTACATTTTCTTTGGCATTTTCTGCTTTTTTGGATAAAAATGTGATGCTACATATGGGAAATCTGTAAACTGATAATCTTACAATATAGTTGGGCTTCTCCTGAAAATAATGATACCAAATATGACCAATACAAACACATTTCAAATGTTCAAACTGGGCTTCAACAAGGATGCTGAAAATGCAGTGTTTGTTTAGCATGTATTCCCTCATATTCATGGACTATATTTGTGCTTCCTTCAGTTTCATTCAGTAACAGTTTTTCTTTGGGCACAACATCCTGGGGTAATGATTCAGCCTTCAAACTGACTAGGACACATTTTTTTTTACTTTTAAAGTTGAAATTGCATCATAAAGTACCTTTATTTGTGGTCCCCCCCCAAAAAAAAATGAACTAAATATGTTTAAATCTGCTGAAATATAGTATGACCAGAAAGCTGAGGTTGTGTTGAAACAAACGATAGGATACCAAACGTGTCACAGTAAACACTTTAAAATTGGTTTTATCAAGGCAAAACAAAGGTCATGTAAAAATCGGCCTAAATGGCTTGGGGCTCCAAGACTTAATTAATCTTCTCCCACTCTGAACTTGCACGTCTGACAACTTACAACCATGTATGTAACTATGTACCTGTGTCCTTGTTACATTATGACCATTGTAATGTCTCATCATGACCAAACTAATTCAGTGTGGTGTGTGAATTTCACAATGCAATTGAAGGCTTGCAGTAAGTCTGAACGATATGCATTAATTGATAAACCGTGGTGCGCCCACTTGAGGTTTTTATACCGCAGTATGGTGGGAAACTGAATTAATTTTTGGATATATTATTATATACAATATTTTTAGATAAATACATTTAAAAAAAAAAAAATTCACAACAACAACCTAAAAGTGTTGTTGTGTAAAAGCTGTGAACTTTCGTCTCCTGGCGTTCAAATGTTCAGTATAATTTTTTAGTCTTTATTTCATTACAGTGTCAGTCTGTCAGGTGCATTTGTACAAAATATGTTTCAGATTTTGATGAATCTCTGATCTTTGCGTTTGAAAATGTTGGTAAAAATTGTACAAAATGTAAATGGTACAATTTGTTGTAAATGGTACACTGTTGAAAACTGTTGTGATTACTTTACAATGTTTGCCTAAACTGGGCATTCTGAGCTCCTCCCAGAACTCAGTTCGGTTTCAAAACAAGGTCGCACTGATGTCATCACGATTTTCTGCTGCAAGAAAGATGCCATATACAGTATATGCATTATTGACCCTACAGTATTAGCATGGAACTGCGTCAAAGTATTTGAAATAATGACCAAAACTTGATAACATAGCATTTTGAGTCTATTTACATGCCATACAGTATGGCACACACACGTTATATGCAGTGCAACTGTCACACGAGAAAGCGCAGGCCCCAAACATGGGGCTAAAATGATTATACTATAATTGTTGGGAGATTTTCTACCCTTCTAAAATAGTTTATTTATATGCAAAATATATTTTTGACAATTTCATATACAAAGGGCGTCATCTCATCTTTAAAATTTCAGTATATTTAATGCATTCGACTTTACAACTTTCAGGAAACCATTGAATGGCACCGCAAACTGCCTTTCATATTTTAAAACAATGAATATGAACAAAACAAGAGAATGCAACTACAAAACCGCAATACATCAGAATGGCGCAAAACACTACAGCCGTAGTGTGCAGAGACGTTGAGCTCAATAGGGAATATTTTCTACAAGTACGTCATCGAGTATACATTTGACCACATTCTTATTTGATTTCAATATTGGCAAAGATACTTCATATGTCGTTAATATACACATGTACATTAGGCAATGTTCATGCTTATCTTGCAAGACAACATCGCTGCTGTAGGCCGTTATTGCAGTGGGGAGGAAGACTGCTGGAGGAGCAGGCTGCAGTTGCCGGCGCACCTCTGTGGCGGTTGCAGCAGAGCGCCGCTTAATAAAATTGAATCTGAATAATCAGCCCATTTTGCCAGATTACTGATACATTCTGTTACGTATAAATCAGCTGATTATAAATCGGTACCACAATAATTGGTTGGGCCCTACTTTTTATAATTTAATTAATTGTATTAAATGTACATAAATATATTCAAATATCCAATAACAATTTACAAACACAACCACCAAAACCACAGCGACTCATTGTGTTGCCGTGCTAATTCAGGTACAACGTTGTACGTTGATCATTGATGTACCAAAATTTCTTGAAAAACAGCTAAATCTGTTTTTATGCTTTACATAATTACAAGATAGTATAATGAAATATTCTGATTACGATTTACGAACGTCCCTAATTTGACATAATACACACCCCTTTTATTCTTATAATTATGGCGATAGCAATGCAAAGACAGTGGGGCAAGTGCTGCAGTGAATGCAGTCATTTTTGGAGCAGCTTGGGACATCAGAAAGTACATAAATTAACTCATTTTCAGCCTACACAATTTCCAATGGTATAAGAATATTGAATTTTTTTAGTTATTAAAAATTCCATCGAGTTGGTTACTTGGTTCGGGTTATATTACAATAATATCAGAAATGAATACCATCACAAAGTACTGAAGTTTCAAGCAATGCAACATAACATTACATTTAATCTGCTGCATCTGCACTATATGTAGCAAGTTAGTGTGTGTTTGAAGGAAGTAATTGATTTTTTTCAGATAAAGTTTTAGAATTAGTGCATTGTTTGGTACCGTTTCTTCTCAAAACACTGTACGAGATGATTTTTGACTCCTATCAAGAGTAAAATGTCACCGATTCTGAAAATTGTGATGACCAATAATAACAGGTTATATAAGTTGGCTTGGACTAAACAAGTGTTAAAAAGCAGTGGTCACTGTGACTAGAATGTAAAACTATTTTGAAATCATGTTTGCACTAAATATTACCCGGGGTTCTTCAGGATCCACCAAGTCAAAATTTAGACCTTTACTAGACATTCATAGATTTCAAAATAATGGAGATGGTGACACCAGCGTACAGGACAGGTATAACTAGGTATAACTATCCTCACAGCCACAGGTATAACCTACATTTGAAGTGTTCAAAATGTAAGTTAAAAAGGTGACAATAACATCATTGCAGCATTAACAATACATAATAGAATAAGAGCTACAACCAATTAATCCATGAAATTATCAAGCTGATTCACAAATTAGCGATTTATATTTCTTTCTTGGGAACACGTAGTGATGACATGGCGCGGTTGGCGCTGTTAATTTAATGTCCCTTTGCAAAAATGTTGCCTGCGTTCGTTCGGCCCGGGTCTCAGTGGGATTTAGCTCTAATCTAAACATATACTCTAAACCTACCTCTCCATGAGAGAGACCAATACCGCATTACCACGACCCAGTTGTCAAACTACCCCCGCACCATCAACATCCTCTACCTTCGGCATAGCATAGTGTCGTCAAGTTCTAAAACATGATGTATTTTTAAAATATAGTTTTCAAATATGTACGCATTTTGTAAATGTATTTTCATGTTTACTGTCAATGGATTTTTACTAATATATAAAAGCTCGGGTAATGCACACCGAGTAGCTCTGCGGCTAGTCTACCACGGAGTCGCTAGCGGGAGTCTGACAGCCAGTCGGCCAGCCGGAAAAGGACCCGAGCCGGGGAGAGGACGCAGCTCTCTCCGCGAAGCAGACATGCTAGTACCGGCTAGCTGCTGTTGGTCCCGGGGCTAAGTCGGGCTACTCTCCGTCATGAAGCTCTCCCCTGCCGGGGTCTCACCTTGGAGAATGCCGGTGAACGGTGTGTCCGGGGGTGGAGAGGCCGGGGTGCAGTGGACGGTGTGTCCGGGGATGGGGAGGCCGGACTGGGTGTAAAGATAATCTCCTCTCAGTGCTCGGCACGGAGCGGACATTCACCGGAAGTACCGCAGAGATGTGACACGTCCTCTTCCGGTGTATACGTCACACGGCTGCTCGAGCTCGCGTGGCGCAAAATACAAATTAGACATAGGCCATGTCCGAAATCACTCCCTATCCCCTACTTCCTACCCACATATAGTGCACTCACTTATAGTGCACACAACACACTTTACACAGAATATTTTAGAAGATAAATATTAATTCAGGGTACATTCAAACTACATTGTGAGTTGAAAACTGCACTTGATGGCAAATCGGTGTAGCAGTTCACATTTCTTGGGGAAATTTCATACCCACGTGGACACTGTGACATTCTATGACCAGCACATTCATGCCCATATTTGGACTGGTGTTACTGTCTTGGTGTCTCGTTGTGATGTCATCAACACTCCCCTCTGCTGTCTACCAGACACGAGGGCATTCAGTGTTCCCTCCTCATTCTGTTTCGACTCTTGAAGAATAATTATGATAGAGGCTGTGTCCTTCCTTTTCACACATACCTCTACATCGGTTCACAATTATTTGTTCAAGTTTTTTTCCTAAAAATTAATCCAAAAGTAATCCCTTCCCACTACTCTATGAATCATTGGGGTGCAGGAAGTTGAATTATATTGCTTCTTGTGGTCAGTCTGTTTAGAATGTTATTTGTCACAGAATGTTATTTCTGTCATGGTCTATCCTTGTCATTGTTAAACGATTGCAGTTCACTTTCAATTCATCGCAATGATCACACAGGGTTTTTTTCTGTGATTATTACTATTTTGGGCACTGACGGCTGAGGTGAAGGCCCAGCTCTAGTGCTCACAGTTCGCCATTGATATACAAGACAGAGTGTAGAGGGTGCAAACTATTTTTGATAAGTGCATTAAGCCTGGAGAGTACCCTTCACTCAGACACAGCAGTCAGAGTGTTCAGTTTCTCATCCACAAAGCTTGTCGCTTATTATCGATTATCAAGTTTGTTGGCATCCACAGCTCTGAGCCTGCTATCCTAGCAAGTGACAACTACCATGATTGAACTGATGAATACAGACCATAAAAGATCCTTAAAAAGTTCCTACCAAAATACGTTCCTACAGAAGGACAGGAGTCGCCTCTGGATGTAGAGGCGACTTTGACCCTTCTTGTAAATGGTCTCTGTGTTCTTGGCCTAGCCAAGACTGTTGTCAAGGTATTTGGCCAGACAGATCAAAAAATACAACCAACTGCGGTTCATAATTTGCCCATTTCTGGTTTAACTCTATAATCATTCCATCCACAACTCCTTTTCAATCTCTCCTCAGTGTGGCTGGGTGCTGGAGAGATTTACCACTGAACAGCTCCAGAGCGGGTGGGACACACACTCACTCACATACTCACACACACACACACCCACACAGTCACCCCCATCCCAACCCCCCCTCACACACACTCACACCCACACACACAGCCATACATGTACCAGGCGTATCTAGGTCCAGGGCTCACACGGCCGGGGCAGCCAACAGAGAGAAGTCTCAGAGAGTGAGCACCAGGATGGGTGTGGAAGACGTGGTGGTATGCCTCTCTGGAGGAGCTCCGTGGGGCTTCAGACTCCAAGGAGGAGCGGAGCACCAAGAGCCCCTGCTGGTGTCAAAGGTACGTGGGCCTGTGTGTGAGAGAGAGAAAAAATAATAACTGTAGTCTGTAGTCCGTTACAACTACAGATCTAGATTACAGTTACATTTACTGTGATTGCAGTCTAATAAATGTGCAGGCAGTGAAATGTTACCTATCTGTATTTATAGTACCTAAATTGATTATAAATTGAAGAATTTGAAAATAAAAACACATTCGATTAATATGTTGATTGGTTTCAAGCTTCATTAAAAGTAATCTGAGGGTAACTGAAAGTAATTATTATTTTTTAGATGCGGTAATGGACTCACGTTACAAATTACAAGTAACTATAAGGTATTACTTTTAAAATGTTTAAATGTAAAGCAAGGGATTACATTTACCCTGGATCTGACTATGAAACAAAATGAAATGACCGTCATTGGCCTTGTGGCATAATTAATGTTCAGAATTCCCCCCATAGTTTTTATATTTCATTATATCACACAAACAGCTCTTTTAGCCTTATTGTCATTAAACAATGCAGCTAAATCATTTCTCACCATTTCATATTCCTAGAGAGCAATTGAAGCAGGTGCTGTTGAAGTACACAATAACCACATTGGGATATGTTGCTCTGTCTTGATTTTGGGTTGGAGAACTAATTTCTTACTTTTGTTGTGAGGATGAAGGAAGTCCAGTGTGAAGAAATTGAGAAAATGTAAAAAAAACAACAACAATATGCTGGCAAAAAGTTGTGCCAATGAAGTTTGATTGTAATATGTTAGAGCTGTTAAAGTTGTGTAGTGTTCAGTCTTTTGAACCTGTGGAGCGTCAGGCGCTTTCCTCCAATAAGGAGCTATATATAATAACTTCTATATATAATAGCATCTATTTTAGAGACCCCTGCTGACATTAAAAGACAGCCTAGTTCTAAATCACCAAGCCATGTCCCCATAGAACACACAGACAGACGCATACAGACACACAAACACACACAAACACGCACACATTCATACAAACACACAAACACACACTGGCACACATGGACACGCAGACACACACACACATACGGCCAAGCATACGTACTGGTTGAAAATGTAGTCATTTTATTGTATGTAGTCAGTTTATTGTTTATTGTTATTAGAAAGTATTTGTGCATGTGCCTCACATTTAAAAGACTGACTATACGTTTTAACATAATTTGAAATGTGACTCAGTGAAAGATAACAACACTTCTTACAGCATGGAAAGTGTCAGAATCACCACAGTGAAGAGAACGTTGGCTAAATCCAGGTGACCCAGTCATTAGTCTGTGTCACGCTCAAAAGTGATCAGTTCTGCACCTTGACCATGCTCTTCAACAGTAACACTGCACAGGGAAAGAAACTGTTCTTACAGGGTTTTTTTTTTTCAATTGCTCGAGCACAACGTTGCAAGCTGTGTCTCAGTTGTCATAACACGACATGCCAAAAAACACAATATTACACCCAAATAGCAGAACACTTCAGATCCTTTGCTGGTGGTCTTAGTAGAAGGTAAGCTATTATTATGTCTGGTGGTCTTAGGCAGAACTCTATGGAAACTATTGATTTTATAGAAAAGCTTACCCGCGAAATACAGGGGGCTGGCATTTTGTCCCATCGGGTGAAACACACTTCCGCTGCCTGCATGAGTTCCATTTAATCTTGTCGTAGTGGACCACGGTGGCTCACAAAAACCACACAAAACGCTCACCAATTCAAAATCTGGTTACACCTCACTCCCCCTTGCTTTGTTAACCTTTTTGTATACATATTGATGAAATACAGTCAAAATCCGACTTAAAGTAACTCACAGAGTGGTCACATGTTCTTCTGGACCAATAGGCTGGCTGCTTCTACTAGTCCTTCCAAAAGGAATGAGACAATGGAACAGGTTGAACTGATTATTAAATCATGCGTTTGTGGGTCACAGATCCACACAATAACATTTGGGTGAGGAATAGCACACCGCAAGTTACCACCACAATTTTTAAATAACCCTGTAGGTGTGTGCTCCCACCGAATAGACATGTTGTAAAAATAGCCAAATACACGGCAAGTAAATGACACCGAAGGTGACGTTCAGACACCGGAAGTCCTCCCCGAACTCGTCTATAAAAGCTCTGACATTGTCTGGAAGCATCTAGAAGCATTAACAATATTAAAACAAGCTGGTTGTTTTGTGGTTGATTCACAATCTAAGCATAAATTGGAAGTTTTTTGGTCCTCCCAGACAAGAACAATTGTAGTTCTAAAGACTTTTTCTGATGAATCCATGTATCATCTAGAAATCATGTATGTAATCACTTGACTCATTTAACTAATTAACAGTAACTCAATAATTGAATTAAATTTACATAGTGGGAAAAATATCTCTGTATGCAGTGCAGCCATGTGCAGACATGGCTGTATTTATCACCTGATCAAGCACTTTTAAATCTCACTCAAAATAGACCTGCTCAGAGCAGAGAATCAGAAACGGCTACATTGTCATGAAGCATATATCAACAGCAGTACACACACATGACATTTCACTTGGGCTCAGCAAAACCGACACATTTTGTTCACACACATTGAGTTATAAAGTGGCACTGCTGTGCTACGGGAGCCAACACACGGGCACCAACCGTGAGGCCGTGCTTTAAAATATGTGGACCTCCTGAAGAAAGACGAGGGAGCTGGAAGCTTTCTGTAGCTGGCTGGATGTATGGAGAACCATGAGGAAAGCTTGTCTGACTGAGAGAGATTGATGTAATAACAGTGCAGCGGCATGTGTTTATTCACATTGCAAACTCTCTGCAACTATTTTGAAGATGAGACAAGATCCATTTGTGATGCTGATGGTTCTTCATGCTCAATGATATTATGTAATGTGGGTTTAGATGAGGATATAAATCCAACTGGTTGATAAGGGATTGTCCTAGACTGGCTACCCCAAACTTCTAGATTTAGCTAGCTAGATAGATCATTCATTGCCCACAACTTTGGGAATTTGTCTTTGGTGTAATAAAAAACACAATCAGCAAACAAAACAACAACAACAACACATTTACACATCTTCCAAGGCAAAAAAGGACAGGGCAGCAGTGGCAGTTACATTAATAAATGAATGAGCGGTGCCGCAGTAGCTCAGTCTATTGAGGCAGGGCACCCATACACGGAGAGTCGTGAGTTAGCTTTACCTCACCTTACCTCGTTCTTATCCTCCTTCTTATCCCCCGAATCCTTAATAATGCTGAAAATGATCTGAATGAGCATCAAATTCAAAAAAATTCACGCATGAGCGGGATGTCTTGTTTAGTGCCCCATTAGCATTTGGAATAAAATAAATAAATATTAAAAAATGTTGCATTATATATTTATAACAATATTTACACACACTACGCTATATATACTTATAATGTCTACCTGAGGGGAGAATTTGAAACTCGTTGAGTTTCAAATTCTTTTGAAACCTGTTGAGTGGATGAGAGGAATGGTTTGCTATTTTGACAGCTCTTCATTTTCGCTTGTGTGTAAAGAGTCCGACTTGAGAAATAAACTCTGAAAATCCATGGGGAAAATTGTGTTTTGACGCAGCTTGTACACAGCAGCACAAAAAAAAACCTGAGGCAAACATTTTAGTTGAACATCCAAAAATATCAGAAACAGGAATGGGCAAACTGCAGCTTGTGGCCTGTAAAGCTTTTTAGTCTAGCCCGCCAAATTTCTCAAAAATAGAGTGGATTCATAAAAACATAATTCATTTCCCTGTTTCAACATTTATCCTGCAATAATTCTTCTTGTATTTCAAGGCATGTTTGACGACACTGATCAAATTAAGATTGTGCAAAAAGTGAACCGCATTCCACTTCAGAGGATAATGAACGTTTGGTCCACTGATTGGAAATTATTGAGCTTGAGTATCTGGTTGTATCATTGCTGCTGGCCTGGCCTCTCTGTCAAATTTTAAAACCAACAAGGCAAAAACTTTGCCCACCCCTGCACTGGGGGTTGGGTTAGGGGTTTGTTTGAGGGTTATTTATTTGAGGGTTATTGGCTGTTTCTGTTTGTTATTGAGGGCTTCTCTGCTTGTTATTTTGGGCCTGCGCAGACACATGGCTCTCTCAAAGCTCCGCTCGTCCCAAGTGGCCGTCAGCTGTTCTCACAGTACAGTTACTACATACTCAGCTGCTCTCTGAGAGAGACTGAGTGTGTGTCTGCTGTGTGTTGTGTGTGTGTGTGTCTGTATGTGTGCCTGAGTGTGTGTTAGTGACAGACAAAAGATGGAGAGACAGAGGGTAGAATATATAGATGTGTAGATATAGATAAGTGTGTGTCCAAAGATAGCAAAAGTACCCAGATTGCTTACTTGAGTAAAAGTAATATCGGAATAAATGGAGTGAACAAAGAAATGAGCCAAATATATATTCAAGTAAAAGTAAAAAGTAGAGGCTCTGAACTGTATTAAAAATTACTTTGCAATGTAAGTAATGAGTATTAGCAATCCAATCCATATACAGGGTTGGGAACATAGACTGTAAAAAAAGTGGACAAAAGGTTATTGCCTCAGGTGGGCATAGCTAGTCCCAGAAAACCCAGCCCTATGGGATTTCCAATGCAAATATTCCAATTTTAGCTGCCTGTTTTAACATATTTAAATAATTGTTGTAGTTGATGTTTCAATGTATATTGCAGGGATAATTTCCAGTTAAGGCAATTGTGAGGGGGGTCATAATGTCAGATTTGGCGTTATTCATTTTTAAAAATTTGGTGGGGTGTGCGGGAGGGAGTGGGGTGTTGTGGCCCTGGGCAGCAGGGCTTGAGCGCTATGTTGCTAGCTAGATGCTAAAAGTTAGTTGTACACAGTGGTACACCGGAAAGTCTTGCTCCTGTAATCAGTGAGTACATATTTCAACAGGCTATATAGAGGTGCTTGTGTGCAGAACTATGCCTAATGATGTCAACATATTGCTCCAAATAAATCCCATACAGTGATCATTATAGTATTTCTACCTAATTACTTATTATGACAACCCCAACAAACGCAGCGGGCCGACCTACTAAGTCTCGGTCGTCAAAAGCGGGTTAGCATTCAAGTCAAGCAGGCTAACTGGCTGGTGGTAAGGCCAAAAGCAACGCTCTGGCTTTAGCTGCGCTGCCGAGT
This sequence comes from Bregmaceros cantori, assembly GCA_900302395.1. Taxonomy (NCBI): domain Eukaryota; kingdom Metazoa; phylum Chordata; class Actinopteri; order Gadiformes; family Bregmacerotidae; genus Bregmaceros; species Bregmaceros cantori. The sequence continues at coordinate 425 of OMKY01217095.1, read as the reverse complement.
CAAGCAGCGTCTCGGTCGGCCAAAATCCGGTTAGCATTCTAGCCAAGCAGGCTAAGCGCCCTACAGTGGTCTTGGCTGGGCGCCTTCCTCGTGTCTCATAGCACAAATCACAGTACCTGTATTATTATTTTATAAAATTATTACTGTAGCACTGACTTATGTATGACACACCCTTAGCTCCAGTTTATGGTTGGGAATTAACAGATTATATGTAACTCTATTACATAATCAGATTACAAAAAAAGTAGGGTGAATTGCCCTAAAGAGGGCCACTGCCTAATGTGGATCACCTAAGCTCCAGTGGCTCTGGCTCCTCTCTAAACTAATGAATGTCACTGAAACTATGGTAACAGCAGACTATGGTAATTTGTCATTAATGAAGAGTTGGACATTAAGTTCAACTGTTCAACAGTACATTTCACCCT